>ML862362.1:0-14657 GCA_009831015.1 Picea engelmannii
ATCATTGACCTGTATTGCCTCTGATCTGTATACTTTGAATCATCATATTTGATTAACTTGCAATTGGTTTGCATGAGAGTGATAACTGGTTTGCAATCTTCCATTCCGAACCTCTTTAACATTTCTCTGATATACTTGGTTTGAGAAATAAAAATTCCTTCGTTGCTTTAACGTATCTGAAGTCCTAGAAAGAATGATAGTTCTCCATGTAATTACATTTCAAATTCATTCTGAATATCCTTTGCAAATTTCTGGCTTAACCTATCATCATCACTACCAAAAATAATATCATCAACATAAACTTCAATTAATAAAATATTAATTTGACTTACCTTGATGTAGAGGTTGTTGTTTGAACTTCCTTTTCTGAACCCTGCCTGCTATAGATATTTATCCAGTCTAAAGTACCATGCTCTAGGAGCCCGTTTTAGACCATACAAGGTCTTCTTTAATTTGCACACATAGTTTGCATTCTCTGACAACTAAAATCCTTCTGGTTGTTCAATGTAGACTTCTTCTTCAAGTTTCTGTTGTGGGTGGGAAATCCCTCCTACGGACTAGCACTAAGGGTTTTATCATGCATGTAGAAATGACCTAAATATTCTTACTTTTTACCATCATTCCATGCCTAAAACCTTATTACTTATATGTAAATACAAGGCTCAAGAGATTAAGTTGACGTACCTTATTTTTCGTGTTTGATGTCGATTCCTTTTCGCGCTTGGTCGTTCTTTGATTGCAACTCTCCTCCCAATGCTGACCTGCATTCACTAAAGACAAACAAAGAAATCCACGTGCATTTGATCTATGAACTAACAGGTTAGAGATTTAATCAATCATATAATCAATATTCCAATAATGACAATGTCATATGGCGGGACGGGAAAAACAATTCTTTTATTAACTTCACAATGATACCTTAAAATGATAAATTCAGATACTGCTCCTCGATCCTGGTCCTGGGCTCCTCTTTCACCGTCTTCCAACTTCTTTTCTCTATACTTCTCTTTGCACAAGGATGATTAAAGGTTGGGACAAAGGGAATGCTTAATCAGGTATAGTTTCTTCACTATGAATCTCCTCCTTTCAAATGGGACCCCTAACCCTTCCTTTATAGAATAGAAGAAGCTAGGTATTTGGTCGAGTGACTGGCCATGCATGACCAAAAGGTTTAGTTAACTTACCCAAAGTTGTGTGTTCTGTCATCAACTTTCATTTTTCCGTGCTTTTGGAGGTACACGCGGGCTGTCTTGGGTCAGCTAGCATGTACACGCGTGCAGTAATGGAGCAGGGTGCGTGGGTATTTATAAAAGGGGTTTTTAATAAGAGTTGTTTAGCAGTGTTTTGACAAAGAAGGAATCTGAGATGGCCTGATGCCAGGTAAACATGTCTGGTGCAAATTAGGGTTATAACAGTTCCCCATTCAGAAAAGCCGATTTTATGCCCATATGATACACTTTAATATTTTTGGAGCATGCATAAGCTAAAAATAATCGGATTGCTTCCATTTTGGCAACTGGGGCAAATGTCTCTTCAAATTCGACTCCTTCAAACTATGCATATCTTTTACATACCAATCTATCTTTGTTCCTTATAACCTATCCATCTTTGTTCAATTTATTCTTGTATACCCACTTTGTGCTGATCACATTCTTATCCTTTGGTCTTGGAACCAATTCCCAAGTATCATTTTTTTCTATTTGATCCAATTATTCATCCATGGCCTTGTTCCAAAATTCATCCTTGCTGGCCTCTTCAAAATAGGTTGGTTCAATCGTAGATGTGAGTGCTAGGTGTGTTTGTTCCAGTGAATGGATTCTTCTTCTAGTCTCAACTCCTGTGTCTTTGTTTTTGACAATTTGATCTGAAGGATGATTCTTTTGTACTTTTATACTAGGTGTCTTTAGAGGCACTTGTTGAACTTGCTCTTCTGCTTCTGTCATATTTTCTTCATCTTCATCTTCTACTTTATTTTCATCTTCTGCCTCTTCTTCAAAAATTTGTTCCGTTGATTCATTTTCTTCTTCCTTTGATTCTGGTCTGCTTGTTTCATCAATTGTTATGTTGATGCTTTCTACAACTTTGTTTAATCTCAGATTGTAACACTTGTATGCTTTCATTGCACTTGAGTAACCAACAAGTACTCCTTTGTCCACACGAGAGTCAAACTTTCTCATTTTTTCATCTTCTCTTTTGATGTAGCATTTTCTTCCAAAAACTCTGAAGTGCTTCACATTTGCCGGTATTCTTTTCCATAGCTCGTAGGGAGTTTTGTCAGTGTTGTTTCTGAGCATTACTCTGTTATGAATGTGAATTGTTGTATGCACTGCCTGTGTCCAAAATATATCTGTCAATTTGGAATCCATCAGTATTGTTCGAGCCATTTCCTGTATTGTCATGTTCTTTCTTTCAACAACTCCATTATGTTGAGGTGTCCTAGCAATGGAGAATTTCCTTTTTATTCCATGACTGCTGCAGTAGTCCATAAATTCCTCTGAAGTGAACTCTCCTCCATTATCAGATCTCAAGCATTTTATTTTTGAATCCATTTCATTTCCAACCATTTGCTTGTAGATCTTGAAGTTTTCAAAAGATTATGACTTATTCTTGAGAAAGAAAACTGCAGTCATTCTTGTATAATCATCAACTAATAACATAAATTATTTCTCACCTTTTAAGCCCTTTGTTGTAGTTGGTCCAACTAGATCAGTATACACAATTTCCAGTGGTCTTGTCATTGAATATTCCTTTGATTTGAACCTGATATTTGTTTGCTTTCCTTGTTGACAATGCTTGCATAAAGTGTTGGCTGGTTTCGTGATCCGGGGCATTTCTCAGACTGCTTCTCTTCTGCTAACTTTGACAAGGTTATCAAAATGTATTGGACCCATTCTTCTATTCTATAACCAACTTTCATCTTCCTTTCCTAGACAATACATTTCACTTCCAATTTCACTTAATACATATATGTTGCTTGAAGTTCTCGCAGCTGAAACAATCAATTTTCCTGAACCTTCTTTTCTTATCTCGCATTTTTTTAAATCGAAAGTAACTCTATGACCTTGGTCACACATTTGACTCACACACAGAAGATTATGTTTCATATCTTCTACTAGTAGAACATTTTCTACCTTGATATTCTTGTTCCCAATTCTGATTGTGTTTTTTCCAATGATTTTAGCAGAAGCATCATTTCTGAAGGAGACTGATCCATCTCTTTCCTTTCGTAATGTAAGAACCATGTCTCTATCACTTGTCATGTGTTTTGAACAACCACTGTCAACATACCAACCACGTTTCTTCTTCTTAACTTGTAGATCGAGTGTGCATTCTTCATTGCTATACTAATCCTTCTTTCTTATCCATGTCTTTTTCTGAGGTTCCTATCTGTGACTGTTGTTATTCTGTTGTAGTTCTCTAGGAGGGACTGTCATTCTGCAATCTTTGGCCATGTGTACAAAATTGTTACATTTGTAACATTCCACTTCAGTGCTCAAAGATTCAAACCTGTTGTAACTTCTTTTCTGTGTTTCACTAGGTTTTCTTGGATAACCCCTTTGTGTATGACTTTCAAAGTTGTTTGTGTTCCTGTTGTTAGCTCTGCAATTCACAGCTTTATGTCCAAAATTATTACATGCATAACATAAACAAAAAAATATAGTTTGATACCTGAGACTTGAAGATTTTCTGAAAGGATGTACTCTTATAATTTCTTCTTCTTCTTGAGGCCTATCTGTCGGTTGTTGATTATGAAATCTGAATCTTCTCGGTGGAGGAGTGTCCTTGTAATATTCCTATCCCCCTTGATTATTTTTGCATAACTTTTTGGATATGTTTCTTGCTCTGTTGTTTTGGAGCTTGATACTTTTTCTGTCTGATTGTATCCAAGTCCGGACTTATCATGATGAGATTTTTGACTACTGATAATGTAATCCAAAACTTTTGAGTTGTTCTGCATATTTTTCTTTTGAAGATCCTTTCTTAATGTGATAATCTATGCTTCCAAATTTCCAATTATCTTGTCTTTTTCTTCTAGCTGTTCTTTGAGTGTTTTTTCAATTCTTTTATCTTCTTCTATTTGAACCTTCAAATTTGTGATCATTTGTTCTAGTTCTTGAGTGTCTTCTTTCTTTTCTAGTTCTGCTTGTAGTTTCTTGTTTTTCTTGTTTTCTCTTCTGATAACTTCTATGACACACATTAATTCCTCTTGGTAGTCAACTTTTGCCTCTTCAATTTCTTCTTCGACTTCTTCATATTATTCTTCTGCTTCTTCATATTATTCTTCTGAGTCTTCTTTATTAGAGTCTTCTAATTCCATTAATAGAACTCTTTTTGTCTCACTGTCACTGACTTCATCTTTATCTGATGATGAGATGTCTTCTTTGGTGCATAAACTTTTCTTGAAAACTTTCTTTGTGATTCTTTTGCCTTTATATGTTTGTTTGTATTTTGAGTAACCTTCATCATTTCTCTTTTTCTTATAAGGACATTTGTTAGCAAAATGACCAATACCATCATAATTAAAACAAATTAAAGTAAGGTTACCTCTATATCTACTATCGGTTCTCTTGTTCAGTCTTTTGACAAAGTTTGTCACTTCTTCATCATCTTCCGAGACGTCACTGTTGCTTCTATGTTCTTCTTTTTGCCTTCCCTTTTGCCTTGACTTTTTTGATTCTTTGAAGGCTGCTTTTTTTATATCTCTATTTTCCTGTTCAGTTCTCATTTCACATGCTATGAATATTCCATGTAATTCATCCATACTTATTGAGTTTAGATCTGATCTTTCTTCTAGTGCTGATATCTTAGGGTCAAATATCATAGGAAGAGATCTTAGTACTTTTTGAACAATTACAGATTCTTTGATTTATTTTCCCAATCCTATGATTGCATTTATTGTTTCATCAACTCGTAAAAATTAAAATGTAATATTCTCATCTCCCTTCATCTTAAGTTGTTTGAACTGACCTCTGTAAGTTTGAAGCTTTGTTGTTTTGACTTTTGAATCTCCTTCATAAATATTTTGAAGTTTTTCCCAAATCTCTTTAACGGATTTACAGTGTGAAACTTCGGTGAATACCGTTTCACTAAGACCATTCAGAAGTGCATTTTTGGCTTTGGAATTATTCTGACCGAGTTTCACTGCTTTGTCATTTGTTGGTGGAACTGTTGGTGCTGTGTATCCATCTACAATTGATTGCCAAATTTCAAATCCCTATGCTTGTATATATGTTTTCATCCTTATGCTCCAAAATTCATACTTCTATCCATTGAACTGTGGTATTCCATTTTTATATAAGTTGTTTCTCTCCATGATCTACCTTTCAGTGGTTAAACTGATTTCTGAAAGAACCTGCTCTGATACTAACTGTTGGATTACTGAGAGGGGGGTTGAATAAGTAATAGAGAAATTTAATCATTTTTAACCATATAATCCAAGTGTTATATCAATGTAGCATTATCATCCAATAACTGCAGATTAAATAATCAATTAACAAATGAACAATCATACACACACAGTACACCAATTTTTTACATGGAAACTCAAAGCGGGAGAAAACCACATAATGTTTTTTCTTATATGTATTGAAGAATTACATTCATTGGAAGCACCAAATTCCTTTGTTTTCCAGATGCAACTGGAGGAGGCTCCAACCACCTTGTTTATCAGGCTACAACCCGAAGGAAGCTCCAACTCCCCTATTCTCTGGATACAACAAGAAGGAGGCTACAACCCCCTATGTTCTCCGGCTACAACCACCTGTCCTTTCCCTGTCCAACCTCCCTGAAGTAGAAGTAGAATGATGGAACCACCATCACACTATCACTGTGAGATATACCACTGTAAACTTGTATCAATAAAATTGAACCATGTATCAACCATGCATCAACCTGTACCTCAACCTGTAATCAACATGTACCATAAATAAGTGCATCAACCATGCACCAACCTGTACCAAACAACCTGTAATCAACCTGTACCATAAACACATGCATCCAACTATGTACCAAGTATGTACCAATCATGTGTCAACTACTCATCAACTATGACTCATTAATATGTACCAACATCATCAACTATACACCTCATGTATGTGCCAATTCATCAACTACTTGTCTCAACCATGTACCGAACATGTACCTCAACCAAAATCTCTCATCAATATCATCATCCAAATATGATTTGTAACTCTATAATAGAACTAGTGTATATGATCACATACCTGCAAACCTTCATTAACTTTAACAATAAGAGACTAGCATTTTCAACAAACTTTTCTTTAGTCTCACATGACTAGTTTTGGATTAGTCAACAACCCTAACTTGAAATAATAATAACTATGTACCTGTAATGAATAAAGATCTGAAACTGATACACAATGTTCTTCAATGTGTTTATGCAATTCTTCCGAGTTTTACTACTTGGAACCTCTTAGAAAAGGAGTTATAGCAAAAATGACATACCTTGTTGAATTCTGTCTTATTCTAGAGAGCGACCTTGTAGAGCGTGCCCCACACGAAATATTTTTTGAATCGATTTGAAAATGTTACAAAACATATTACAGACTGTACTCTAACCAACAAATTTGGTCTTACTAAATTTGGATTTGTTATGAAGAAGTTATGACGTTTTTACACAAAACACCTGTTTTAGACTAGTTTCAGGACTAGCCACAAACCCTATTTTCCACGGAGTGTAACTCCAAAAATACAACGACCCACAAGATGAATTGTTTATCACAGGTACTTGGATATGTTTCCTCAATGGCCAATAAATATCACAGTCTGAATCATTCTAGAAAAAATGTTATTTCGAAAATGGTGAGATGACCTGTAAATAACATACCTTAGAAAACATCATCAAAAGAATTTATCCTCCCTTGAATTCCAACCCTCTTTTCTTCACCTTCCCTCTGAAATTCGGCTTAGATATCCTTTGGTTACCTCAATCACCGATAGATATTCAATATGCTCAAGTGTGATGTAAAATGAGAGAGACTTGCCTCTTATTTATACTTTCCATCTTCTAGGTCACTTAGCCCATTTCTAGGTCACTTAACCTATTTTCCTCATTTTTAGGGTTAACCACTTTCCATAATTAGAAATTTCTTCATTACTTTATCATTTAAATATTCCTCCTTGACTTTTTCACTCACTTTATCATTTAAATAATCTTCTTTGATTTTGTCACTTCACTTTATCATTTAAATAATCTTCTTTGATTTTGTCACTTCACTTTATCATTTAAATAATAATTTATTCTTTGCAAGCTCTTTGACTTCTTTGACCTTTTGGGGCTTCAAGCCAACATATGAGGGTCCTCCAACTTTGTAAGGCCATAACTCTCAAACTGTGAGGATTTATGTGATGTTCCACATACCACCAGAAATGGCATGACATGTACTATCCATATAGAATAGTATTACCTTCAAATATATTAAAACTCATACCAATATACATGAAACAACCTTGGGTCCATTACCCAAACCTTTGTTCTACCAGAATTTGTTACCAGACTTTCTTCAAGGGTTGACAACAATGAAAACCAACCTTAATCAACAATAAGACCAACACCAAAGGAAAGATCAGGACGAGTATGAGTCAAGTATAAAATGATACCAACTAAATGATGGTACAAGGTGGCATCAACTTCGGGAGAAGTACAGGTGGCAGTAAGATTGACTCCAGACTGAAAGGGAGAAGGTTATGGTTTACAATCATCCATGCAAAATCTACGAATAAGGTCACAACCATACTTAGAATGGAAAAAAAAATTCCTTCATTAGTTGGTAAAACTTGGAGGCCAAGGAAATAGTGCAAAAAACCTAAGTCTATCATTTCATATTTATTCTTAAGGCTGGTTTTCACATGGTTTAAAAGTTTTGAATCACTACCAGTAAGGATAAGGTCATCAAAATAAAGGACAAGGATTATGAGATGGATTCCTACTTTCTTTCTAGAAACATTAGGATCAAAATGACATCTAGAGAATACAATGTCAATAAGAAATTTGTCCATTTTGGCATACCAAGCTCGGGGAGATTTCTTAAGACCATAAAGGCATTTCTTAAGGAGATGAACAAGGCTAGAGTCATTCTAGACATAGCCATGAGGTTATTCCATGTAGATTTCTTCTTGCAAATCTCTGTGCAAGAACACAGATTTAACATCTGTCTTATGGAACTCCCATTTATGTGAGGTAGCAAGGGAAATAACAAGGAAGATGGAATTCATTTTGGATACATGGGCAAAGGTTTCATTATAGTCGATTCCTTCAACTTGGGAAAATCCTTTGGAAACTAACTGAGCTTTGTGTCTTTCAACACTTCCATCTGATGCATACTTAGTTCTGTAGAACCATTTACATCTCTCAATTTTTCTTCCTTTTGGAAGAGGTACAAGATCCTAAGTATTGTTGGTCATTAAAGAATGATACTCTTCATTCATTCTTGTATCCAAATCTAGATGACCTGAAGCTTCTGCAAATGTCTCTGGATCATGATTCTTTGAAACTTGAGCCAACATAGAAGAGGCTTGCTGGAACTGTGAACGTGTCTGACGCCGATCTGAAGGATTACTGACAAGATCACCAACTTCTTCTCCTGTTGAACGGACCCATCTAGGAAGTTGTGGAGCTAGTGTTGGTTCAGGTTCAAAGAACTCGTTTGGAGGAAGGTGAGAATATGGAGGTGGATTTTCATCCTTATTGTCATCATTTGAAGAAGAAACCAAAATAGGAATAGAAGAAGGCACAAATGTTGAAGATGGCTCACAGGCCGAAGAAGGCATAATCATCGAGTTAGGCTCGTAGGCCAAGATATTTTCATCAAATTTAACATCTATTATAATGATAATTTCCTTACAATGTGGTTGAAGAAGTCTATAACCTTTGACATCTTCAGAATAACCAACAAATATACACTTCTCACTTTTAGGCTGCAATGCTTTCATTTTCTCATTAGGAATGTGAGCCCATGCTATACTGCCAAATACATCGAAGTGACTTAGATCTGGTTTAATTTTAGTCCAAGCTTCTTCCGATGTTATATTTTTAGGAACCTCTGTGGGAGTGCGATTTACTATGTAATTTTCACAGTTGATTGCTTCCTCCCAATACTTTAGACTTAATTCCTTAGATTGGATCATACAATTATCTATTTCTTTTAATGTGCGGTTCTTTCTCCCAGCAACACCATTTTGTTGTGGTGTATATGGAACAATGTGTTGCATTTGGATGCCCTGTGTAGTGCAATAACTTGTAAAATTATTGTTCACATATTCTCCTCCATTATCTGTTCTTAAATTTTGAATTTGATGTCTATATTTCTTTTCTACAAGGGCCTTATAGGCCAAAAACTTGTCAAAAACTTCGCTTTTAAGTTTTAAGAAGTAAACCCAAGTACGTTTGGAAAAGTCATCAATGAAATTTAATAAACACTTGCACCTAGAAAAACAAGGAGAAGAAAGTGGACCACACAAATCACTATGAACAAGCTGCAAAGGGCCCGAGGTGTGCCAAGAGGCACATTTATCAAAACTATCCTGATGATTTTTTCCAAGAACACAACCGACACAAACACCATCTCTGCATGAAACAAAAGGAAGACTAGTCACCATTTGTTGATTACATAGTTGTTGAAATGAGTGATAGTTTAGATGACCAAACCGCTCATGCCAAAGTTTTCTCAAGTCATCTCTATGAGGAACAAAAACTGATGAAAAAGATGATGACCCAAAGTTGTCAAACTTGTACAACCTGGTAATATCATCAACAATTTCAGTTACAAGAACATGCTTAGGATCTTTTAGATCCTTGATTACAACTTGGTGAGGTGAAAACTCTATGGTTTTACCTTCACCTGAATGAGTGATTTGATATACTGATAGAAGGTTACAAGAAATACTTGGAACACATAATACATCATTGAAATGAACGTTTTCTACTTGAACTCTTCCAGATCCTTCAACACTAAGAGATCTATCATCACCAACGAATATTTTCTTGGTGTTACATTCATTTAGAGAAGAAAATATTCCTCTATCCTTAGCCATATGATAATATGTTCCAGAATCAATAAGTCACTCATAAGAAGAAGAAGTAGAAGTTGTATTAAAGGAGAAACCAGAAGCAGAAAGTGCATGTGCATGAGAAGAAGAAGAAGAAGTAGAGTCAATAGTGATGTTCTTCTTCTTCATCGCCACTTCTAAAACTGCCATCTTCTTGAAACATTTGGACTCATCATGAACATATTTATCACAAAAGTTTCAATGTTTGTTAGTCTTCTTACTTTTATATTTTGTTCATTTTTCACCATTAGAAGCGAAAGTTGTCTGAATGGGTTTGAGACCTTTACATTGTTTGTTGTTGTGGCGAGGATGTTGCTTCTTGGGATTCTTGTGTTTATCTTTTAGATGGACAACTAAGGCTTTTTTGGAGGTGTTGTTCCTGAGTTTATACTTTAAGGCTCTAAAGTATACTGCCAAGGCATCTGAAAAGATAGAGGAAGCTGAGGAAAAAAAAAACATTGATCAAAGGTGAGGGCTATAATTGGTTCCTCAACTGTATCTGTTGAAATTCCCAGTTTTCCTAAATGCTAATATCTCTCTCAACTGCTACCCATGAACATTCTAACTCAACCCGGTTATTTGTTGTTTGTAAGATAGTGTTAAATAGATTTAGAGTAATGTTGGTTTGATCTGAAAGACCGGGTTCAATGTTAGGTCGCCTTGAAACTGGTACTGTCATGAAGGATAAAAGGTAAGGAAGATATAATTCAGTGTTTTCATTTAGGCTTCGTTATCTCTATTTCACAATGTAAAAAGAAAGATTTTAAAACACGAATTAATAGGATGACTAAATTAAAGTCTGTTTCTTGTATCTTAGTTAAATTTAAAGGATATGGAACATGCATGATATGAGGGAAAACATAAAGCTATTAATAAGGTGAGGCATCAATTTAAGAGGAATCTCACATTGTAATAGAAGACTATTAAACAAGAAAATATTAATGAAGCATATGATATTGAAATCTAAACATTTGCAGGTATTGTATCTGTTGATAACTGATACAGAGGAAAAACTGTAGATGATTTAAATGAAAAGAATAGTAATTTCCACAGTAGAGGTTGCACTAAATTGTAGCCGAGCATTCATCAATTAGATATATGAAAGAAATATGAAAATACATGGAAACACATAACTGAGATGTGACAAAATATGGAATCTTCAATCTGCATTTCTATTAATTCAAAGCTTCTTCAAAATTACTTTCGTAAAAAAATGTCCTTTTTAGAAAAAGAAAAAAAAGCCATTTTCTCAGTCTTTTCCCCTCCTATTTATACAAGAGCATTACTACTTTATGGTTAACGATTTCCTACTTTTTAGGGGCAAATATAGTTACAAAATTGCAACCTTAACCGTTGCATGATCAACTTTTTGTTGGTCTATCATTTCAAAAGTATAAGCTTTCAAACGATACTTCACTGTTTAGTTGAAGTCTCTCCCTCTTCTGAAGCTATACATTCCATACACTTCTCTAAAAAATGAACAAAAATTCTGGGTGGTGTTGGAAGATTTTTAGTTTTAAACAGATAAAAATTTCTTTGTACCTTTGGATCTGGTCTTCAAAATCTTTGTCCGCAAACCTGATCACTTGCAACCTTAAATTAGGCTGTACCAACCATCTGTCTATCAGGTTGGTATTGATTTCCTTCAACTGTGAAATCTACGCTTGAATCTCCTTCAAGCTCTCTTTATAGTTCAATTGTTGTTTCACAATGTTTATCTGCCCTAGTAGTTCAGAGAAGTCATTTCTTTCAATACCTAACGCTTGCTTATCCAAAGAATCAAAGATTCCCTCATAGTCGTCTTTGATTTTTTGACTATCTTCTTGTTTTCGACTATGTTCATTTCCCATGCCTTGAGCATGATGTCTCCTCTTATCTGTTATGTGACAAAAATATTTAGATCTTTCAACATCTCCCTATTTCCCGAACATGCAACTGCTTTCTGGAAAGTATTCCTTGCATCTTTAGCCTCCTTTTCCAGTAAAATAATATTATCAAGGGATTTTCTTACCTCTTGAAAGTAATTCTGGATGATTTCTATTTTGGAGATCAATTTCTACTGTTCAACTTCTATATTTGTATGTGCTTCTAGCGAGAGGGTCTGGAAATCCTTTAAGTCTACAACCCGACCTTTTGTCAAATTTAACTTAGCTTGCAGCTGCTTTAGAAGCTCCTTTTGCTGCGTAACTTGCACTTGACTTGTTTGTATCCTTTGGTTCATTTCATCCAGGCTAGTTTTGAGTGACTGAATTTCTTGCCTTTCAACAGGTATGGCATTCTCCAAACTTTTATTCACCTCTTCTCTAATGTTTTTCTCAGCATTCTTCAACTGATATTGCAATTGAGCTATTATGTGGTTACTCTTCTTTATCCTTGTTCTCATGTTCTCCAAGGTAAAAAGGTTTGTTGTTGCAATGGCTCCCATGGAACCTACTACCTCTGTAGCGAAATCCTCCTCTTCCAAATTCTGGCCATCTACCAAGGCCCTATGCTTATTCACCATACCCCCCTCCCTCATATACATCTCTTGTTTTAGGACAACCTTCCTCTTTTTGCTTAAAAAATAATCAGAAGGAGGAATCTCATTTCTGGAGATAGGGGTGAGATCACTAACGTATATGGCTTCCATCTGTGGGAACCCAAAGGAAGACTGTAAAGGGGTTAAGGAAGCTATGGGACTTCCTAGCTCTGTAGATCTTGTCTCTCCCATGGCCTTAGGTATATTGACATCAACAACAGGTGATGAAGGAGCAGTGGACTTACTGGACTCGGGAGGTGTCCTGGGCCTTCTCTCTGCTTCCGTCTCTAGATTTTCTATCTGTAAGGCCTCTTCATTTTGTGAATACTTTTCAGTCTCCTGAGGAAGTTCTTCGAGATTGACTTTATCTTGTGCCTCTTGTCCAAAACCTGGAGAAGTATCTTCTTGTTCTTGAGGAAGGGTAATTGCTTCTCCTTGTAGTACTTTGGGTAAACCGCTCCATCTGTGCTTCTGGAAGGTCTGAAAACTAGCTTGCAAGTCGGATGATAGTATCCATACCCTCTCTAAAACTTCCTCATAGGTCCTAGTCCCTTTGAACATGTCATCAAAAGGAGACTTCTCATGTTCATAAGCCTTCATATTACAGTGGGACATGTGTTTTCCCACTAACTGTTAAGGGTTGTGCTTCCTGTGTTCAAGGTCCACCAATTTGACCTCCTCTAGTGCTGTCGCTTCAACTTTGGAATGACCCAAGATGAGAAGTGAAAATTTTCAAATCTGAATGGGAAACACCGGCCAAGACTTATTTTAAGCCATCTTTAGTTCTTTCCCAATTCCACCTGTTACTATTTGATGAGCTACCTCCCTGCACACTATTCTGTCAGGGAGGAATTTTGGGAGTGCATGTGGAGGGATTGAACATCCGAAAACTCTGATGTAGGATAAATTATCCTCTATAAACCATTCAACAACTACCTCGAGGCTTCCTATTACCAACTCTGAGATGCGTGGAGGTGAACAACCATATAACATCTGATGTAGTGGTATTACCATGAAATGATAGATTTCATAGAATGAGTCCTTGGTGTTTTCTTCCCAAAGTTTAGAATGATATTCATGAATGGGTTCTGGGTAAGTCGGATTTCAACTCCAATTCATCAAAGGGAAAGGACTTGAGAAACATATAACATCCATGATGTATGAAAACATATAAAAGGCTACTGGTCGGCCTTTTGATCTTTCAGTTTGATATTCCATGACCTCCTTTGCTATGTTATCAGATAAAATCTTATCCCAATTGAAGTTGTAACCTTCTACTTCCTTGTGCAAAAGAGGTACCCATTATGTAGGGAAGTGGGTAGGACTTTTCTTCTTGAAAAGTCTACATAACATCATCACCACATAGACCATATACTCATTCAATGAGGCTGTGGCGTAAATACCATGGGTGTTAGCCCCGAATTTTGCTTCGTTTCTCCACCAGTCTTTGATTATGCCAGGATATGTTTGGTCTGACTCAAGACATTCTTTCCTTTGAAAATCACTCATGGAATATTTATTATAAATATTCTTGGGATTGGGAGAAAATTTATACATTACTTGTACATGTTCCGGTTTGAAAGAGCCAATGACGACCCCTCGACTGTTCAAAATGCTTCTTGTTTGTACGTCAATTCGTTCTAAGGCCCAAATGATCATGTCATTATAATTCATAATTCATGGCCATGTAGCTATTTTGTGGAGCTCAGACTCCGATATATCTCGAAGTTTGTTGTCGGCGTCATGAGGGAAATTTTTAATTTCATAATCCAGAGTCTCGAAAATCTACCTCCAGGATTTTATGGAATTGATGGCATGTGGTATTTGTTGGCAAATGTTTACCAAGTAGCGTATGCTTGTCATTGATGGCAAGTACAGCAGTGGAGATGGTAGAATAAAAAGGATAAAAGTACCTTGGGGATTCAGATGTGAAAGCTCAGGAGGAACAGCGGTGAAGAAAACGCGCGCAGCAAAGGCAAAGCTCAAGATACAGGAATTTGCAGAAGAGAAGGAAGACAGAGATTCACAACCACAGGATCTCATTCAAATTTCCCGAAAGAACGAGGGCCTT
>ML862362.1:14757-37658 GCA_009831015.1 Picea engelmannii
GACTGATGCTGAATATGTCATTGTTTATTCCCCTGCATTATTATGATCATCATTTAGTGTCTCAGCAAAAATCTTAAAAGAAGCATAATTGTTTAAGCACGGTAACAACTGATTCACCCCCCCCCCTCTCAGTTGACTAACAGTATTGTATCAGATATAACATCTCCATCTGGACTCGAGCTTTCTGCAACTTCCTCGCTTTTCTTGGGTGCCTTATTAGGTGCCATGCTATCTTCACTAGATAAGAAACCTGTTTATAGATAAAATGTGTATAAAACCAGATAAATGTGACTTGCTGCAGATGTAAAGGATAACAATGAAGCTCAAAATACAAGACCTTATTAACCTTTAATTTTGCATTATAACGAGTGTACAGACACATATGATGAAAAGTTAATTCTTTTTAATGGAAAGATATTCCTAGAGATATGCTTTTGCATCAAAAAATATCTTCACTTATCTGCTATTAATACCGTCGTATATCGACAATTTCAAAACTCGAGTTTCAAAAATCACTGGCTTCCTCAATTCCCGAAATGCGAAAGGCAGCTTGGTTATCACTAATCCTGTTTTGGAAGCAAATTAACCTTAATCTTAAACCTTGCTTAGATAAAACACGATTTCGCATTTCAGAACTTCGGGGATCCTGTTGTCAGTGGATAAGTCATAAGAAAAACCCATATTGCGAAATTGTGATGGGATTAGTGAGGCGCTAATCACGTATTAGAGATTTAATTAATAAAGGTTACTGATTAATTATCCTTTTAACTTTTTGAAAAAATGAGGATCGAGAGTTCGACGGTTGAGAGTTCGAAAGAACTTTAGTAGAAAGAAAAACCTGAATCGTGAAAGATTAAGGGAATGATGATTGTGTTTAGGGGCTTAGTTAATTACGGGTTAAAGAGCACTTTGTGGAAAGCGACGGAAAAGGTAACCTTTACTTTTTCCCCCCTTTTTAATTTTTTAATATGTTAAACAGTGTCTGGATTTCGACACTGGGAAATTAGGATGGTTGAAGATCATACCTCGAGAAAAACTGAATCTCGAAACCTGAAAAGGAAAAGAAAGCTTTGATTCCTCTTTTTGGACTAAGGGTGGCTCCACGATTTAGGAAAAGATGGAGCTTTAGTTTTCAAGGGTAGAAAAATTTAAACTTCGTGTCAACATTAGGCGCCATCTAGTGATCTCGTCTCCTTGTGGGACGAGAATAACATGTAGACCAAGTGCCTTCGTTGGGTAATGGAGTCAATGATTCAGCTCTGTGAAACAAATTTGGAGAAAAATAGAACAAGATTAGGGTCTCAACGTTAACCTTGAAAACTCTTCAAAAACAAAAAAATCCAACTATGTCGAGTGGGTTTTCAATAAACTTCTTCTCTTGAAACTGAGGTCAAATCTGTGTAAGATAATCGAAACCAAATCAACCATCGTATTAGGTTTCATGTGATTCTGTTTGCATCAAGGTAAGTGTTTGCATTGTGTTCGGTAAGGATATCCCCGAAATCTATGATAAAATCCAACCGAGAGGAAGAGAAATTACCAGAGCATCTTGTAACTCATGTATCGGCTTTTATCAGATACGAGGATATTGCTTCACTGCCAGTGAGCCTGTTCAGTATCCCGATGAAGTTATCCGACTTCCCATATTGAATTTCCTTTCACCACTTCATTATTTCCAAGAATTGAAATGCTGAGATGAGGGTAATCAATATAATTAATTTCCTTTCTTCATCTCTTTGAACTAGATGGGGGCAATCAATATTGAATTTCCTTTCACCATTTGTCTGTATTCATTTTTTATTTTTTGAAGTGGGGGAAATCAATGAGTGTACATTACACTCAGGAAGATATCTGTTTGAAAAAGAATCAAAGTCCGTCAACTCATTTAAATAGCTCTAGGTTAATCTTCTCATTTTCCTTCAAAATCATGGGCTTCAAAGAACTTCTTAAGGGAAACTTTTTGACCTTTAGTCTAGGGAACTTCCTTGATCAAAACTGATCAGTTATTCCTGTTAGGATAACTAATAAGGCCAGGATTAACCTAGACATGTTTGTGATCTAGTAAAAGTCAAAGAACTTAAAAACACAACCTACTTTCTTTCTTGAAAGTTTGTTTGAGAGTTTTCATGATCCAAGCGAGACCCCTCTGTTCTCAGGAAACTCTATGATTAGTCATCCATGGTCAGGTGGGAAAATACTTTACTGTGGTCAAGGGGAGGGTAAGGGTTTTTTAGAAAAACTACTATACATATGACTATTTTTGGAGACTTTCTTAACAAGTTTTATAAAACCTTTTCTTAAGTCCTCCTTGTCTATTATTTCAAAAAAAACTTCCATGTGAGTTTTCTCTCTCTCTTTTTCTTTTTTTTTAAATCTTTCGGAAAAATTGAATCGATGATTTATTTCATTCATACTTCTTAGTAATTTTATCTCAAATTTTTTAAAACGAGGTTTCATACCTTTATTAGCTCCTATATTTCTAGCCCAAAGATGACTCGTTTATTACCTTTTCATTTTGAGATACTTGATAGGAATACCTACGCATGTCACCTCTCAGTACTTCCAGTCCACTGTTTGGTGAGAAACATTCCCTGCGAATATCATAACATTATAATCATTAGGAAACGTCATGAAAGAAACTTTTATTTATTCATTTTATTTTGATTTTTTTTTTTTTTTTTTACTATACAAGAAGCATGAAAACAAGCCAGTATGTACAATGAGAATTTAGAAACACATTATTGCATGAAGTGTTTAAGATGCCACCCATTCATAGGGGCATTGAGAATGTCTCCATCCAATTTTTCTAATAAGCAGACATTTTTTCCTTCAAAGGCCGAAATCGTGTATGGGCCAGACCAGATCGGATCGAATTTTCCATGTTTTCCAGCGTCTTCTTTCCCGGCTTCCCATTTTAGGACCAAGTCTCTAGGGAGTAATTATCTATCTTTAGCTTTCTGATTGAATAAGGCCTTCATTTTATCCTGATATCTTTGCAACCTTTCATTTAGTTCGACCCTATTTTGCTGGACTTCGACTAGCTGGTTTATCCTTCTGGTAACGTCATTGGGTTCTTCATTTGAATCCTGCCAGAGTTTCATTACTGGCAGAGCAAGATTTATTGGTAAAATGACATCAGTTCCATATACCATTTGGAAAGGGGAAATCCAAATTTATATTTTAGTACTTATTCTGTTGGCCCATAGAGCATATTTTAAATGGATATGCCACGCTTTCTTGTTTTCAATCAAAACCTTTTTTATCACGGTAATCAGGCTTTTGTTGGATGATTCAGCCAGACCATTACCTTGTGGATAGTAAGTTGTTGAGTGTCCTAGTATGATGTTATATTTTTGGAATTTTTTTATCATGGCCATTGAATTAAATGCTTGCGTGTTATCAGTGACTATTTTTCGGGGACAACCAAACCTGGATAAAATATTAACTTCCGAAAAATTGATTACTACCGAATCAGTTGCATTTCTTGTGGGGATAACTTCCACACATTTAGTGAAATAATCAGTAGCAGTTAGGATCCATTTGTGTTGCGCACTGGAGTGTGGATGGATTTCTCCAATGAAATCAAGTCCCCATTGCTGAAACGTGGCTTCGGTTTTAACTGGGATTAGGGGCAAAGTTGGGACCTTTTGTTTGGCTGTGAACAACTGACAAGGGACACAATTTCAAACTTTAGTGTTCACTTCTATGAAAAATTTGGGCTAGTATTATCTGACTCTTAAGATCTTATAAGCTGTTTCTTGCCACGCATGATGTCCTCCACACACCTCGACATGGAATTCATCTATAACCCCTTCTGTTTCAGTTTCGACTAAACACTTCAGCAGGAAACCCAAGGGGTCTTTCCAATATAATTTAGCATCTATGATACAATATTTTACAACATGTAGCTTTAGCATCCTAGCTTTAGACAGGGTTAACTCACTAGGACATTGAAGCATGAGTAGGTAATGGACGATGTCGCGATACCAGACCGAAGTAGAAAGCTTGTCTTGAATTTCAGTTGTAGGTGAAGTGAAATCAAGCTCGTCTATTTCCAGAAATCCCTCGGTTTGTTGCAGCTGATTTATCCAAAGTGATTTTAAGTTCGATTCGGAAAGAAATTTGGCCAAACCCTGACCTTTGATAATTTTAGTTGGTTTGACTTCTAGGTCAAACTCCTGGATCTTAGCTAACCACCTTCCTCTTCTTCCATCGCTATCTGGTTGCACTAGGATATCTTTAACCGAGCTAGAGGGTACATAAGAAATGACCTTTGAGTGCAACATGTAAGTTCTAAAAGACTTGAGAGATTTCACCATTGCATAGACCTATTTCTCCAATATATCACATTTCAACTCAGCATCTCTGAGACTTTTGCTGAAAAATGCAATAGGCCGCTTAAAAATTTCCTCATTTTTTTGTAACAACACAGTTGCGATAGTATGTTCTGAAGCAAAAGAAAAAATAAAAAACTCTTTTGTGTAATCTAGGCTCGCCAAGACTAGTGCTTCACTTATTACTTTCTTGATGCGCTAAAATGATGCTTTGGCTTCGCTTGTCCATTTCACTTCACTATCGTTTTTTAGCATATCTGTTATCAATTTCACAATTTCAACAAAGTTAGGGATGAATTTCCTCAAGAAATTTATTTTTCCTAAAAAGGAATGAACTTCTTTTACATTTCTAGGAAAATTTATAGTATCTATTGCCTCAACCCTTTTTGGATCAATTTTGATTCCATCTTTAGACACAATATGGCCCAAGAGTTTACCTTCTTGCATTGCGAAATGAGATTTCTTGGGATTGAGTGACAAACCAAATTTTYGAYATTTCTCAAAGGTTTGTTTAAGGTGCATTAGATGTTCTGCATCAGATTTGKAGAAAACAGTCAGGTCATCAWGATAGATAACAACGAACTTATCTCTCTCACCCACGAAAGMGATATCCATGGCTCGCTGAAAAGTTTCCCCTGCATTCATTAAAYCGAAAGKCATTTTATCGTACATAAAAGTACCCCAAGGGGTAGTGAAATCAKTTTTTTCTTTATCGTCCTAATGTACTGCAATCTGATTGTAACCTGRAAAACCATCAATYGTAGACATCCTGTTAGCACCAACTACTTTTCCTAAAATGTGATCCATCTTAGGTAATGGGTAATTGTCTTTGAGTGATGACCGATTCAGGTTTCTGAAATTGACACACAATCTGATCTCGCCATTTTTMTTTCTCACYGGGACTAAATTAGATACCCACTCAAAATATCTTAGTGGGACTATGATTTTAGAATACAAGAATTTTTTGACCTCTTTTTCTATCATCGGTAATAAGATAGTGTTAATCTGCCTGAGTTTCTTCCTAAAAGGTTTGACACTTGGTTTTAATGGAATTTTATGTTCCATGATAGTCGTGTCATAAGTTCTCAACTCGTCATAAGACCAGGCAAAAACATCTTTGCATTTTTTAAGCAACTCAACATATTTACTCTTGATTTCGGGGAATAGGTACCTGGATACTTTAACTAACCTAGGACTCTGATCGGTACCTATATTGCAATCTTCAACTTCTTCCAGCTGAGGCTGTAAGGTAGTCTTCAAAGGGATGTCATCATGATTAAAGAGTATTTCTAAAGGAATCAAGCCTTTGGGTATTTGATTATTTTTTAAAACCAACATGTGGTGATTTACGATTTTATCTTGGAACTCTTGGGGGTCTTCCCCTTCCTGCATGATCCAAATAGGATCATTCTGGTTCTCTTGGTCAACATGCGTTTTGGTGAACTCGTCTACTATTTCTAAAACTTTTCGGAGTTGTTCATAATCCTAAAAGACTTACCAATGCTGTATGTTATTGGGTATGGAAGGCTTATGTCTCATTTGTATATGATATTTGAGTTTGAAAGCAGTGGGAGGTGTGAAAGTTGAAGCATCTTTGGCTAAGGCATCTGCCTGTTGATTTTCAACTCTCGGAATGAAGTGAATATTAACATAAGAGAAAAAAATTTCGATCAGTTCCCAAACAAAATTTTGATATGAACTTAATCTAGGATGTTTGTCATGGTACAAGTGATTGACTTGTTTCACGATTAACTCTGCATCACCAAAAACTTCCAAGTTTTTAATTTTCATTCTCCTAGCGACCTCTAACCCTAACACTAGAGCTTCGTACTCACATACGTTATTAGTGTGGTCAATGATCCACTATAGTCTATAAGAGAAAGGGATAACAAATTGGTTATCAGGTGCCACAAAAATTACTCCACCCCCAACTCCAAGATAAGATGAGGCACTATCAAAAAACATTTTCCAAACACTAGTGCTATATACATATTGTTCTATTTGTTCTTTTTCTTTTTTATTTCCTGTACAACTTTCTTCTACACATGCGTCAACATCATCATCTATAGATAATATACAATTACCTAAATCCTAATCAACAATATATACATGATAATTATTTGGGTTGAGAGGATCACTAACTGTAAATGCTAACCTGGTTTTCCTGTACAATTGCATGAACTGGCCTCCGAAAACTGGAATCATTGTGTACGTCATATCAATTTGAAGAGAACCTCCAAGTTTAACACCCCAGGATCGAGACAAGAGCATGCCATATTTCGAAGGTATATCTATGACAACCACATCCATTAAAACACTTTTTATAGGTACCTGTGCAAGATTTATGACTAAGTCTTTTATCATGCCTATACACTTGACTTTCCTCGATTCAAATGAATATAAATATCCATAAGGCCTGGTGATTTCTAGGCCGAGTCTGTCCATGATTTCTTTAGGCATCACATTGTGAGAGGCCCCGGAATCTAACATGCAGTTATGGAGCAGATGGTCGAAAATTGTCAAAGTGATGTAGAAAGGGGCAACGATGTCTCTAGCACCTTCGAAGTGAGGGCCAAAAATTATGTTATAATTATCATCTTCTACGTTAATAACATCGTCCTGACTTTCATTCTCCGAAAAAATAATCATTTTAGCAATTTGTTTTTGGTATATCGGGCTTTTGGCCAGTTCAACAAGGGGAATAGGGATTTTGATCTTATTGATTTCGTTCTCTAGATTAAAACTTCCAACGGTTTTGTCAGTTTCCATGGTTTGAGTCTCCAACCCTTTCTTTTCATCTTTCCTGGGTTGAGGGGCCTTCATTTCGGTAACATGGGTGTTTATTTTTTGCGTGCTTAAGGGTGACGTCTCCACTAACTTTGTTTTAATAGACTGTATGTTAGCAGTTTGAGTCCCTTTAGTCTGTTTTTTAGTGTTTTTTGAAACTGCTTGGTTAGTTTCAACCCTCGGTAGTATCTTTTTAACTAGAGCGGTTGTGGAAACCCTATTTCTAGGTCTTAGGTTGTATTTCTGGTGGAGCTCAACCATTATACCATCCGCTATTTCGTGATAAGTTGAATCTTCAGAAAAACTGTTGTTCTTGTTACTCTCAGTCCTATACTCTGTAGTCAAAGAATTTTCCTAATCGTGTCTTGTTATATAAGGTTGAAAAGTGTTATCGTCGAGGTTGTTCATATCCTCTTCTAACTCCTCAAAATCCTCTATGTCTTGTCCTCCTATAAAGTTTTCACTTTTAATAGGGGTTTGAATATTTTGATCTTCATTCTTAATTTTCTTTTGGTGGTTTTGAGGATTAGGGTTCTTCTTGAATTCCTTTCTAGGGTAATGTTCATTTTTATCTTGATCAAGTTCCATTCTCGATATTTTGTTTGACAGGTATTTGATGATTCTAGCCATATCGTCCATTTTATCTTTTGAGGATCTCCCTGATCCAGAGGGTCCTCCTTGCTCCCTGTATCTCCTTGTTTCTTTGTTTCCAGTCTCAAATTTGGTTTTCAGCTTCCCTGATGCCATCATGTTAGATTTTATTTCCAAGGCATCATCTTGCATCTTGGTAAGATCAACTGATCTTCTCTCCCTTAATAAAAGGGTGAAGTCGTGGTTAAAATCTCCGATGAAAGTCACTTTCACTACAGGTTGTGAGGGTTTAACCTCGGTTGGGATCTTATTATACAATTTATTGAATCGTTGGGTAAACTCAAGGACTGATTCAAAGTTTTTCTTTCGAAGAGCCCCGAATTCGGTTAGATAATAAATATGGCCTTTCTGCTCACCCCACTGTATGATAAAAGCGTTTTCAAGTTCATCGTATGAAGGTATAGATCCAGTTGCTAGGCCTCGAAACCAGGTTCTCACTTGACCCTTAAATGTTTGAACCAAAAGTCTAGAGTAAATATCTTCATGTTCTAATCCAAGAATGTCAGTGAATTGATCGAAAAATTTTATGTGTTCAGCTGCCGTTAAATCGCCCTCTGTTGTGAACTTGGGCAGGTTTTTCATGTAATTTTCTGGTAAATTATGGAGAGGGACTAGTAGAACCAGAGGAGCATATCTTGCAGCAACCTTTGAAAATATCCGAAGAGGCAGTGCTTGGCTGCTTGATCCTCCTCCCGGACCACCTACGGTAGCACCTCCTTCCCCACCCTCTCTAGCTGCAACCATCGTGGATTTAGCAGTTAAGGTTTGGGGGTTACGAGGAAAGGTTTCAAGAAACCGAACGAAGGGGAGGAAACTTGAGAAAGAAGAGCTTGGGGAATATGGACTGGTTCCTTTAGAACCACAAGGTGAGAATATAGGGGAGTCAATAGAGGTTGAGTCAAGATATATATGATACTTGTTTGAGTTTTGAGAGGTGGGAATCGAACCTTGAGAAGAGAGGGAGAATCGGTCGCAATAGGAAGTGAGACAAATATTCGTTTTATATTGGTGTGGGAAATGACTGAGAAAGCTTCGGTCTTAAAAATGGGCAGAACCAAATTTGATTCGGGGGATGTAACTTTATCAGCAGAGTATTTCCCAGAAGGGGGTGGAATACTTGATTCACCATGTTGATCTTCAGAGTCAGACTGTGTGAATTTAGTTTGATAATTTTTATTTGTCGATGAGACATTCTACCGTAAGTGTCTTCTTGATTTTAGAATTTTCTCTGAGTCGGAAAAAGGTGAAATATGCTCGTCGTCTGGATTCTTCCTGGTGTTCTTCTAGTTGAGAGCCAGTTTAAACAGTGTGGAGTAGCCAATTGAAGATAAAGGTAGCCTTAGAAGATTTCCAAACTTTGTTCACTATCAAATAAGGAAAGTGTCAATGTCGTTCTTCCTAGGGAAAAAGATTAGTTTCTCCGTTCCTCGGCAACGACGCCAAAAATATGTTGTTCCTGAGTTTATACTTTAAGGCTCTAAAGTATACTATCAAGGCATATGAAAAGATAGAGGAAGTTAAGGACATAAAAAATAGTGATCAAAGGTGAGGGCTATAATTGGTTCCTCAACTGTCTCTGTCGAAATTCCCAGTTTTCCTGAATGCTGATATCTCTCTCAACTGTTTCCCATGAACACTCTAACTCAACATGGTTATTTGTTGTTTTTAAGATAATGTTAAATAGATTTAGAGCGATGCTGGTTTGATCTGAAAGATCGGGTTCAATGTTAGGCCACCTTGAAACTGGTACTATCATGAAGGATAAAAGGTAAGGAAGATATAATTCAGTGTTTTCGTTTAGGCTTCATTATCTCTATTTCACAATGTAAAAAGAAAGATTTTAAAACACGAATTAATAAGATGACTAAATTAAAGGTCGTTTCTTGTAACTGAGCTAAATTTAAAGGATAGGGAACATGCATGATATGAGGGGAAACATAAAGCTATTAACAAGGTGAGACATCAATTTAAGAGGAATCTCACGTTGTAAAACAAGACTATGAAACAATTAAATATCAATGAAGCATATTATATTGAAATCTAAATATTTAAAGGTCTTGTATCTGTTGATAACTGATATAGAGGAAAAAATGTAGATGATTTAAATGACAAGAATAGTAATTTCCATAGTAGAGGTTTCACTAAATTGTAACCGAGAATTCATCAATTAGATATACGAAATAAATATGAAAAGACAGGGGAACACATAACTTAGACATGACAAAATCTGGAATCTTCAATCTACATTTCTTTTAATTCAGAGCTTCTTCAAAATTACTTTCGTAAATAAATGTCCTTTTTAGAGAAAGAAAAAAAAGTCATTTTTTCAATCTTCTCCCCTCCTATTTATACAAGATCATTACTACTTGATGGTTAAGAATTTCCTACTTTTTAGGGGAAAAGATAGTTACAAAACTGCAACCTTAACCATTGCATGATTAAATTTTTGTTGGTCTATCTTTTCAAAAGTATAAGCTTTCGAACGATACTTCACTATTTAGTTGAAGTCTCTCCCTCTTCTGAAGCTATACATTCAATACACTTCTCCAAAAAATGAACAAAAATTCTGGGTGGTGTCGGAAGATCTTTAGTTTCAAACAGATAAAAATTTCTTTGTACCTTTGGAAACTGGTCTTCAAAACCTTTATCGGAAAATCTGATCACTTGCAACCTTAAATTAGGCTATACCAACCGTATGTCTATCATGTTGGTATTGATTTCCTTCAACTGTGAAATCTCCGCTTGAATCTCCTTCAAGCTCTCTTTGTAGTTCAATTGCTGTTTCACAATGTTTATCTGCCCTAGTAGTTCAGAGAAGTCATTTCTTTCAATACCTAATGCTTTCTTATCCAAATAATCAAAGATTCCCTCACAGTCGTCTTTGATTTCTTTGTCTGTCTTCTTGTTTTCGACTATGTGCGTTTCCCATGCCTTGAGCATGATGTCTCCTCTTATCTATTCTGTGACAGAAAGCTTTAGATATTTCGACATCTCCCTGTTTCCCGAACATGCAATTGCTTTCTGGAAAGTATTCCTTGCAGCTTTAGCCTCCTTTTCCAGTAAAATGATATTATCAAGGGATTTGCTTACCTCTTGAAAGTAATTCTGGATGATCTCTATTTTGGAGATCAATTTCTGTTGTTCAACTTCTATCTTTGTATGTGCTTCCAGTGAGAGGGTATAGAAAGACTTTAAGTTTACAACCCAACCTTTTGTCAAATTTAACTTAGCTTATAGCTGCTTTACAAGCTCCTTTTGCTGAGTAACTTGCACCTGACTTGCTTGTATCATCTGGTTCATTTCATCCAGGCTAGTTTTTAGTGACTGAATTTCTTTCCTTTCAATAGCTCTGGCCTGCTCCAAACTTTTATTCACCTCTTCTCTAATGTTTTTCTCAACATTCTTCAACTGATCTTGCAATTGAGCTATTATGTGGTTACTCTTCTTTATCCTTGTTCTCATGTTCTCCATGGTAAAAAGGTTTGTTGTTTCCATGGCTCCCATGGAACCTTCTACCTCTATAGAGAAATCCTCCTCTTCCAAATTATGGCCATCTACCAAGGCCCTATACTTCTTCACCATACCCCCCTCCCTCATATACATCTCTTGTTTTAGGAAAGCCTTCCTATTTTTTCTGAAAAAATAATCAGAAGGAGGGATCTCATCTCTGGATATAGGGGTGAGATCGCTAACGTATATGGCTTCCATCTGTGGGAACCCAAAGGCAGATTGTAAAGGGGTTAAGGAAGCTATTGGACTTCCTAGCTCTATAGATCTTGTCTCTCCCATTGCCTTAGGTATATTGACATCAAAAATAGGTGATGAAGGAGGAGTGGACTTACTGGACTCAGGAGGTGTCCTGGGCCTCCTCTTTGCTTCCGTCTCTGGATTTTCTGTCTGTAAGACCTCTTCATTTTGTGAAGACCTTTTAGTCTCCTAGGGAAATTCTTCAGGATTGAATTTATCTTGTGCCTCTTTTCCGAAACCTGGAGGAGTATCTTCTTGTTCCCGAGGAAGGGTAATTTCTTCTCCTTGCAGTACTTTGGGCAGACCGCTCCATTTGTGCTTCTGGAAGGTCTGAAAACTAGCTTGCAATTCGGACGAGAGTATCCGTACCCTCTCTAAAACTTCCTCATAGGTCCTAGTCTCTTTGAACATGTCATCACAAGGGGAATTCCCATGTTCATAAGCCTTCATATTACAGTGGGCCATGTGTTTTCCCACTAACTGGTAAGGGTCGTGCTTCCTGTGTTTGAGGTCCACCAATTTGACCTCCTCTAGCACTGTCACTTGAACTTTGGAATGAACCAAGTTGAGAAGAGAAAATTTTCCAATCTGAATGGGAAAGACCGACCAAGAATTCTTTTGAGTCATCTTTAGTTCTATCCCAATTCCACCTGTTACTATTTGGTGAGCTACCTCCCTGCACACTAGTCTATCAGGGAGGAATTTTGGGAGTGCATGTGGAGGGATTGAACATCCGAAAACTTTGATGTCGGAGAAATTCTCCTCTATAAACCAATCAACAACTGCCCTGAGGCTTATTATGACCAACTCTTAAATGCGGGGAGGTGCATAGCCGTATAGCATCTGATGTAGTGGTATTACCATGAAATGACAGATTTCATAGAATATGTCATTGGTGTTTTCTTCCCAAAGTTTAGAATGATATTCATGAATGGGTTCCGGGTAAGTTGGATTCCAATTACAATTCATCAAAGGGAAAGGATTTGAGAAACATATAGCATCCATGATGTATGCAGACATATAAAAGGCTACTGGTCAGCCTTTTGATCTTTCAGTTTAATATTCCATGACCTCCTTCGCTATGTTATTGGATAAAATACTATCCCAATTGAAGCTGTAACCTTTTGCTGCCTCGTGCAAAAGAGGTACCCATTCTGGAGGGAGGTGGGTAGGAATTTTCTTCCCGAAAAGTCTATATAACATCATCACCACATAGACCATATACTCATTCAATGAAGTTGTGGCGTAAATACCATGGGTTTCAACCCTAAATTTTGCTTCATTTCTCCACCAGTCTTTGATTATGCCAGGATACATTTGGTCTAACTCAAGACATTGTTTCCTTTGAAAATCACTCACGAAATATTTATTATAAATATACTTGGGATTGGGAGATAATTTATACATTACTTGTACATGTTTCGGTCTGAAAGAGCCAATGAAGACCCCTTGGATGTCCTGAATGCTTCTTGCCTGTACATCAGTTCATTCTAAGGCCCAACTAATCATGCCATTATAAGTCATAAGTTGTGGCCGTGTAGCTATTTTGTGGAGCTCAGACTCCGCTATATCTCAAAGTTTGTTGTCGACGTCATGAGGGAATTTTTTAATTTCATAATCCATAGTCTCGAAAATCCGCCTCCAGGATTTTATGGAATCGATGGCATGTGATATTGTATCAGATATAACGTCTCCATCTAGACTTGAGCTTTCTGTAACTTCCTCGCTTTTCTTGGGTGCCTTTTTAGGTGCCGTGATATCTGCACTGGATCAGAAACCTGTTTACATAGAAAATGTGTACAAAACCAGATAAATGTGACTTGCTGCAAATGTAAAGGATAACAATGAAGTTCGAAATACAAGACCTTATTAACCTTTAATTTTGCATTATAGCAAGTGTTCAGACACAGACGATGAAAAGTTAATTCTTTTTAATGGAAAGATATGCCTAGAGATACTCTTTCGCGTAAAAAAATATCTTCACTTATCTGTTATTAATACTGCTGTATATCAGTGATTTCGAAAATGGAGTTTCAAAAATCACTGCCTTCCTCAATTCCCGAAATGCAAAAGGCAACTTGGTTATCACTAATCCTGTTTTGGAAGAAAATTAACCTTAATCTTAAACCTTGCTTAGAGAAAACATGATTTCACGTTTTAGAACTTCGAGGATCCTGTTGTTAGGGGATAAGTCATAAGAAAACCCTGGATCTCAAAATTGCGATGGGATTAGTGAGGCGCTAATCACGTATTAGATATTTAATTAATCAAGGTTAATGATTAATTATCCTTTTAACTTTTCGGAAAAATGAGGATCGGGAGTTCGACGGTTGAGAGTTCGAAAGCGCTTTAGTAGAAAGAAAAACCCAAATCATGAAAGATTAAGGGAATGATGATTGTGTTTAGGGTCTTAGTTAATTATGGGTTAAAGATCGCTTTGTGGAAAACGACGGAAAAGGTAACCTTTATTTCTTCCCCCCTTTTTAATTTTTTAATATGTTAAACAATGTCGGGATTTCGGCACCGAGAAATTAGGATGGTTGAAGATCATACCTCGAGAAAAACCGAATCTCGAAACCCGAAAAGGAACTGAAAGCTCTGATTCCCCTTTTTGGACTAAGGGTGGCTCCATGACTTAGGAAAAGATGAAGCTTTAGTTTCAAGGGTAGAAAAATTTAAACTTTGTGTCAACATGAGGTACCTGCAGTGCTGATCACTCCAAGATGTACACGCTTATCTTGCTCTCTGATCAAAGCATCACAAAAGTTCTCAAGACTAAGTTTTTTATAAGCTGTCCCTAGAGGCTCATGCATGGCATACAAGGTATATACAAACACAAAATATGCACTACCTAGCTTAGAAATAATAAGATAGATGCAACGATCTTCTTCTATCTTTATCTTACATTCTTCACATAAAGTTTTGAGTGTTTTAAACTTAGATAGTTAGTCTTCAATGCAAGAAAAATTATTTGGACTTAAAGTCAGTACTTGATTTTCTAATTGTTGTGCTTGAATAATATTGTGTTGACCAAAAACAGATTCAATCTTGTCCTAATCGATTTTGGGTTAATCAATTGATTGAAGGTGGAACCTTAAATCATGAGAGATGGACATTCTAATTAATCCATGTGCTTATTCATTCATATTATCCCATTTGACTTTATTATCAGTATCAATGGATGATGTTTCCTTTCCCAAGGTAATCCAGTACAAGCCTTTACTTCTTAATAAATCCTCCATATGAGATTTCCATTGGAAGTAGTTGGTGCTGGTAAACAAGAGATTACTTGTATAAGCCATATTAAATATGAAGATAATATTGATTTAAAAACTGAAACTGATGATTTGGATGGAAAGATCTCGAAAAGTTAGGCGGTTTAAAAAAAAACAACCTTGAAAATAGACTTCAGATGTGAGAGTTATTCCCTTTAAAAAAAAAACATAAACAATAACCAAAGGACCACGTGGTGTTGTAAGTTGCTTTATGAAGTGACCCACTTTTATAAGGAGAAGTGGGGATCACTTTTACAATGAAGTTACTTTATAAAAGAAAATCTCCATGCAAAATAAATAACTCTAAAATAAAATATTAAAGCTACTTATAGTGATTCACTTTTATACTTGAAGTGAACTACACTTTACAATTTTAGCATAAAATGTTTCAAAAAAAGTAACAAAAGAGAGACTTGAACTCAAGACCTCTTACTTAATAAGGAAAATTTTAACCAAATGGTCTAGCAAAACATATTTTATTGTTTAGCAAGAGGATTTTTGTTGTTGTTTTTGTTGTTGAAGACGGCCTTGGAGGGCGTGCTAAAAAAAAACTATTTTCACAGAAGAAAACAATTTTGTTTCTCGATGACAATAAGGGTTGATCTCGGTTAGCTTACCCAGAAGATGGACCTTTTCCTATCTGTTTCTGATTTTCCAAGATCACATAGGCCGTGGGGCAAAGAGAATACACATATATAAAAGAGTAGCAACCCATAAATAAATAATATAAAACCAAAATAATACTCTGCAAAAATTTAAAAAATGTGTATTCAGGCTTTATACCTCCAGATATGACTGAAATGGTCGTATCTTGGGCAAACAAAAACCTTTTCAAGTGAAACAAAAAGTGTTCCTAACTCAAAAAAATGCTCCGTACACAATGGAACAATCCTCTCATCCCAGAAATGTACAAAAATGATGGAAAATGGAGATGAAGCAACTCAACTTCACGATCTCGATCTACAACAACAACGGGTCTTCAAACAGGCTCTGATACCATGTTCGAAAACACATGTATTCCAAAAGAGGATGAACAACTTCAGTAACCAATCACACAACCAGATCAAAGATCAACACACTGATTTTTTGATGTGGTAAAACCCCTACGAGGAAACATCCACGACCCTAGCCAACACGACCACTTGGAGCAGTTTATTAATGCAAAAGAAAAATATTACAGAGAGATTTTACAAGAGAGTTTATCACAATCAATCATTGGCAAATGACCCTCCATTCTCTTTAAATAGAGATCATGGACCAATCAGGTTTTAAGCCACAAATCAATGGCCATTAATATCGAGGAGAATATGAACCGTTGGATCATTCTATGTCGGGAAAATATTGTGACTGTCAAATTTCCTAACTACAAATGCATACTAATGCATACTAAAGAAACACACTTTTACCTAATGACACATTAGAAAAAGTAGATCTGAACTAACTCCTAAGTGTCTAAATATCCTAACATGCCCATGAAGATACACTGCGTGGTGTCAAGGTTCAACATCTATGCCAACCAAAAGAATATTTCCTACACCAACCCAATTTTGTATCGCACAGAAGGAATCAAGAAAAGACCACATGCAGACCAAATCTGAGCATATCTTTCAGGAATATTTGCATTTGATTTTCTAACAACCAGAATGATCATAGGAAAGGTTATAGATGAGTTGGCAGTTTAGTTAGGATTTCCATGCTTCGAGGAAGATATGGGGGATGCATGTGGACTAGAAAAAGTGTGGGGATTTTGGTTCACTCGAGAGACAACGGAGTATTGTAGCAATAGAGTAGTCAAGTGGAGAGTCCATGATGGTAAGAGAGAAAAGTAAGTTGGAATAGAGCAAGAGTTCCAAGTCTAGTTTTAGTCACAATTTTGCATGAATATGTAATAGAGCTAGAGAATGTGGATGAATGAAAAGAAGAGTGACTAGAGAACATGGCGCACCTCTGTCATGAATTTGTATCTGAATGAGGTTGAAATTAATGAATGAAATATGAAGGCTTTTCTCTTTTCATTTTCTATGTTATGGTTTGAATGTATGTATGTTTACTTTCTTATGCATAGTAATTTGTCACTCAACTATGAACAAATGAATGGTGTATTTCTGAGAGGTTTCATTTATGTGTTGTCCCTTCACATCCCGCACAAGGCTAAAGGTCTCTTTGATTCTCATGGCGTCTCGGGTGAGACCTTCTTCGGTCCTTGACTGAAGATTGAATATGTCGGTGCATTGGGTTTTTTTTGGTAAAGCTTAATGAACCTTGGGTCTTTAACCCCCTAGAAAGTAGATTATGGCTAACAAACAATTATGTTGTTGGGACCTAAAGGTTTTGTATTGCATAGTACAGGGAAAGAACGAGGTGGAAACCTTCTCGGGAGAAGATGCAAGACTGGTATTTGTGAAGGAATACGAGTTTGCGCGACGAGAGATTAAGACTTTGTATATCAACCTTGAACAATATAAATAAAGGTATATCTTCACCGATTTACATGAAATTTTCTTTGTTGATATTTCTTGTTTATTGTATGAGTGGATAAAGAGGGAGACAACAATTAACACTGCCTTGGGAACTCAAGAATCATCGGTGTGGGACTAGAATATTGTTAATAGACTGAACTTTGTGGATGATAAGTGGGTCGGGGCAGTCGAATTCTAGTTCAACCAGGTTAAGGAAGGCTATATTGTTGAGTTTTCTATTCAGTACAACGAATCCTTTAGCACTAATGAAAGGAAGTTATCATTGGCCCTAGAAGAACATTGCTAGAATATATTCCTTTGTGGATCAAGATGTTGTTTGTGGAGAAAGGGATAATGCACATGGAGACTGACAGGATGGTCGAGTAAACCTCTTCGTGCGGAGGGGGGGAGATTGAAAGAAGGGGCTACAAGAAAAAAAGAAAGGATCTAGTAGAAGGGATCTAGAAGAAGATGAGATGAGGTGAGAAGAGAATGGACACATAATAGTAGAAGAGACAAAGAGCTAAAAGATACACAAGAAGAGTTGAGCTAAGGAGGAAATCTAAACAGAGGAGTGAAGATAAGATATAAAGGAATGAAGGATGATAGGTTAGAACCATAATGGAGAGAAAGTAGACCACACCAGGAGGATGTGCGGGAGACATTTATGTTCTAGAGAGAAGTGTATAAGACAAAGTTAGATACCCTTGGTTGTTAAGATATGTAGTCACAATAGAAGAAGATGAGGCATAGAGTAGCAACATTGATGTAGCAAAATATGGCGATGGAACCCTTTGAGAAGGAGAAGAGGCCTTAACAATTTTGAGTGGACTTGCATGGATACAAGTAGAAATTTCTTTGGGATCCTTCATCGAAAACAATGAGAGAAGAAGGAGGAACCCCATCTTTGAACCACCCCCTTGTGCATTTGTTATCAAGAAGAAGGAAACGAAGAAAGTGTAGAGATAGGAGTAGCAAAAGAAAGAGTAGAAGAAAGGGAAGGACAAGATACAAGTAAAGAAGAGGTCAAATTAAACAATACTTCGCAAGGAAGAGTATCAATATCAATATCACCAACAACTAGTGTTCAGTCGAGAGGACACAATACTAGATTGAGTATAGAAAACCAAGACAAAAAATTGAGGTTTCCCATGTTCCATGGGATTGGAAGAGACGATGTAGAACAACATTGGTTTATGTGTGAAGCTATATGGTATTTGAAGAGAGTCATGGAAGAGGAATCTAAGATAAGACAACTAGAGACCACCTTCAGAGACCAAGATCTAATGTGGTACATGAAGTATTAGGCTACTGCGCCAATGAGACAAACTATGTCCCAAACGGAGATCAAGAGAGATCTACTTAGGTAATTTCATAAGCATAAATTAGATTCTCAATGTATCTTAGCTGGAAAATATCACCATGCAATTACAAGATATGGCTAAGGCTAAGGTGGTGCGTAAACATGTTTGGTGTACTATGTGCCACACATAAGGCCACCATAGAAATGAGTGTCTTATACTAGGGATATACATGGATACAAGCACAAATCCATTTCCAATCGGATCTCAAATCGAGTGATGGAAGATTTGAAGACAATGGGGACATATATACCCCATTTCTCAACACTACATAAATATCAAAAAAATATGCATACTCGGTTTTGTGAGTTTTGCAAATCCATGGGGCATGATGTGAACAACTTTCAGTCACTTCAGTTTATGTAGGATCACACTACAGATGCCTTATGGGTCCAGGAGGAGAAGAAATATGGAAATCATGGAGGCATTTATAAAGGAGGATATCAAGGAGGTATGAGATGAGAATATGGATGAGGAAGATGATACAATGGTGGTGGAGGAAGACCACATATCTTCTTTAACTGTGGCAAGATGGGCCAAATGTCACAATTTTGTACCAAACTGCGCACACTCTGTGGGTATTGCCATAGTATAGAGAATGTCATAGAAGACTGCCTATATTTTTTGGCAAATTGGGGAGAGAAGAAGGCACATTGAAATATGGTGACTGCAGAGCCATGTGGAGAGAAGAAGCCATAAGAATAAGTTGATGTCTAGGTGGTAACCCAAGGAGGAATTTGGATGGGAATGGACTTATAACATGGAGAGAGTTTAGGCCAAAACATCGAAAGGGATATTAGGAAAGTGGTGCAGGAACCTCCTAAGTTTGACATCATGCAACAAAAACAATTCCTACACGACTGATCGAAGATCGTTTCATCGAGTGACTTATAAAGAATTGCATTAAATGAGCATAAATTAAAGTGCACCATTAAAGAAGGAAAAAATCAATAATGAAGAGACATAAACATCAAATATGAACAAAAAAACTTGATAACGAAGTTCATCCTTGGTGGAATACGTCTCTGGGTCTTGCTCTCAAATGGGTAGGTTTTTTCATTAACTCAGCAAAAGAATTTGAAAAAATACATAAGTATACCTCATTCTGAAATCAAGCTGCAGAAATAATGCTCAGATCAAAAAACAGACATCACCACTGAATTTGTGGCATTGAATTACCCAAAAATGATTGTCTCCATGCCTTGATCCAACTCGGGTACTCCTAGGCCCAAGAAGAATTTTTTCTCGGTTTTTGTGCCCTCTTGCAACCTGCAATTAATAACTGTACTACCTCGAAATGAATTCCCATGGTTATACCACACACACGCGTCCCCCTTAGGTCTTGGCGAATGATACTTTTAAAATTTTTGCATAGGAGTTATTAACAACATAGGCCATTGGCCTGTTGGTTTGCGCGTGATTGTTAAGGTGTAGTGTGGGGAGGAGGTCCCGGGGTCAAACCCGTAGGCCTCCCCCTTTTGGTTTGGTTTGTTGTAATATATATAAATATTAACAAAGTTTCTCTGCCAACTTTGGTGGTGGCACTATCCAGGATTCTAACGAATAGAACATGGCTAGATTTGGCGTGGGCCACCAGATTTGGAGGACCCGCCAATCCATATTTGTTTTTCAAAAATCAGATACGGGTTGTCATTGTGCTTTTGGTGCCTATCACGTGGAAGCCTCTGATTGGTCCATGTGGAAGCCTCCCATTTGGCCACACCATCTACTGCCATGTCAGTGCCACATCATCATATGGATTGTCAACTTGCCATGCCATGTCATTTTACGAACCGTATAGACTGCCACGTGGCACAATCCTATTGGTCCATAGATCGTCTGAAAGTGCCAAAACTAGGTGACACATGGAATCCTATGGTGCTTCCATGTCACCATGATGATGTCAAAATGACTCATGCCACCTTATGCTCTTTCCACATGTGTTGTACATATGTTGACGTCAACAGCACGGATGCTGACTCATCCCCTGCTGACTAGGCTAGGTTGACCAAACTTTGATTGCGAATATCTTTCGATCTATAACTCCATTTGATGAGTCATTTTCATGTCGTTAGAAAGATTGCGATGTGCTCTTTGCGATAATGTCATTTTCATTGAGTTTTGGGAACTTTTAATGTTTTCCCTTTCTCTGTCTACTGAGGCCCTTCTGAGAGTTCTAAGTTGCCTCTGCGAGTTCTGAGTTGTTCTTAGCCTTCTATGGATCCTTTTTGGATCACGCCTTCCCACTGAGATCTTTTTGGACCACCAAAAGATTTCATCAATCAACATATAAGTGAGGGAGTATTCCCCTCACTTTTTCCTTCTCTATCCACTTTTCCTTTCTCGGATGTGTTCCCTTTAAGCCTACTTGAAGATAATCAACATCACCCCTGCGTGAAGTCCTCGTCCTTCTGTCCAGGATGATATATTCATGTAACACATACAACTAATCAGGAGAAAACTCATCAATTGAAGGTATTGAAACTTCCTCATCCTGATCCATGATCATGGGAGTCTAAAATTTTTTCAAGTTCTCTACATTCACAACTGAGTAAATTTGCATATAAGGTGGAAGATCTAGACGAAAAGCATTGGTACCACTTTTATCCAAGATAGTGAAGGGTCCATAACGAATGGGCTTGATTTTCTTTCCTCCACCCTTCAATCTCTCCTTGCTGATGTGAATCCATACTCACTCTCCAACCTGGAACTGATGATCAACCCTGTTCTTGTCAAGTCGAGCTTTATACTATGCTTGAATTTTCTCCAACTGTTCCCCGACTGCCTGGTGCACTTGTTGGATCCTTTGGATGAATTTCTTGGATCTGTCCTCTGTTCTTTCTTCATTCACATCGGTATCTCTCCCATACATCAAGTCCAAAGGAACCTTGGGTAGGTACCCGAAACATGTCTCAAAGGGTGAAATATGAGTGGAAGAATGCAAGGCTCGGTTGTAAGCATGTTGTACATAGGGTATCTGTTCATCCCATAACTTGGGATGCTTGCTGTAGTAGCCTTGAATCAAAAGTACCACTGTTCTATTTACCACCTCTATCTGTTCGTTGTTCTGTGGATGGAAAGTAGTGCTCCTCTTCAATTTGGTGTCCATAATTCTCCACAATCTAGTCGAAAAGTCCCCAAGGAATCGAGTATCTCGATTCGAGATAATGGATGTGGGTAACCCAAAGTGAACCCAAACATACTGAAAGAAGAGATTAAAAGTCTGCTCAGTAGTGATCTTATTTTTACATGGAATCAAGATATACATCTTGCTGAACCTATCCACTACAACATACAAATAGTCATGACCCCCTTTGGTCATTGGTAAACCCCCTACAAAATCCATGGAGATACTTTCCCATGGATGAGATGGAACATGAAGTGGTGAGTATAGCCCCGATTTTATATTAGTGGGATTACAAGTAGAACACATCACAAACCCCTTTACATATTTAGTTACAATTGCTTTCATTTGAGGCCAATAACGAAATCTCTACAAATGAGTCATAGTTTTTCCTACCCCAAAATGCCCAGACACAAGAGAAGTGTGAGCTTATCGTATCACATGGACTCGTTCACTTGTAGGAATACACAACTTTCCAAGATGCTAGAGTAGTTTTCCTTGCAGACAATAGTTCTCTATCTGTGCACCATGGGTTAAATTCTCATATACTTCTTTAAAATATTCATCAATTGCATATTTATATACATAGCTATCATGAGATAAAGAAATATTCTTCAAAATAATAGAAGCAACAATAGGAGGTCTAGAAAGCATATCGACTACCTTGTTACTTGTACCCTTTTTGTACTTGATTACCAAATGAAATTGTTGTAGAAAACCCATCCATTTGTAGTGTCGATATTTTTGCAGTTTGGTCTGCGCTGGGAGATACTATAAGGTTTGGTGATCTGTATGTATGATTATTTCCTTCCCTAACAAGTAGTGCTTCCATTTCTTTACGCTTTGGATTAATGCATACAACTCTTTATCATATGTAGGATAGTTAACAACAACTTGGTTAAAAGTTTCAGAGTGGTAACAGATAGGCTTACGATATTGTGTCAATACTGCACCCATGGCATAAATGTTGGCATTTGTCTCGATCTCAAACGTATGTTGAAGATTCAGTAGTGCTAATATAGGTGTGGTACTGATCTTCTCCTTCAAAGTGTCGAAAGTTTTTTGTTGCTTTCCTTCCCACTGAAAAGTGTTCTTCACATTGATTAAGGCATGCAAAGGAGATGCTATAAAGGAGAAGTTTTAAATGAAGCTCCTCCAATACT
>WSFP011416903.1:0-23585 GCA_009831015.1 Picea engelmannii
TTTCTTTTCTTCACACAAAACCTTTATTTCTTTAGTATAAAGTAAATGTTTATTTTCATTTTATTGTATGTATACATACCCTACCCCCTTTGGATTTAAACTTGTGATCTCTTATGAGATAACACATGTTCTTAACCATTAAGCCCACTCAGGATATATATATATATATATATATATATATATATATATATATATATATATATATATAAAGGTTTATTAATTAATTGGAAAGTCCAAACCAATATCCTGATTGTGGGTGGCAATGCATCTCCTATCTATATATACGTCTCTGAGCACACAACTAATCAATATTATGTTCTTACAACAATTTTGTTTATATCCCTCTCTATACCTCGAATGGGACTTACAACGCTAGATGTTGAAAAACCCTATCTGAACATGCACATGCATTCAAGAAACTTTAAACAACTACATCTTAACAAGCACTATCACTGGTTTTATGAAATTTTGTTATAAAGTGTTTGGAAGATTGACTCGATGCTCAAAAACAGTGGTGTAAATTTTCAATGGAAAAAAAATGAACATATAAAACCATTTGTTTTCCACTATGGTTATACACAACTATCTTTGGATGCAGACAAAATGTTTAATAATATCTTTCAACCAAACAGATGAAAAAAATTGTTTCCCGCTATGGTTATACACAATTGTCTTTGGATGCAAACAAAATGTTTAATAATATGTTTCAACCAAACAGATTCACAACTCTCTTTGGATGCACACAAAAAGTTTGATAATATGTTTCAACCAAACAGATTCGACATTATCAATTTGAAGGCACAATTCAATATTCAATTTAGTCTAGTTATAGTTTGAAGTATGTTCCTCCTTTACAGACATTCCAATGACAATGTTCGTGTAAATATATAAAAAAACTTTTAAGATGAAATGAATTCAGGGTTTAGCTTGAGACATGCTTTTTAATTTTAACATAAAATATTATTTTTGTTTGGTTTTATTGTTTGCACTTAACGTTTCTGGAAATGAAGTTCAAGTTCGTAGCATAATTATTTTCATGCTCAAGTTGAGTATTTATATGTAGGAATCTGGCTATGATTGTAATTGAGGCTTTAGAGGATGAGTTATTGAGACTTTAGAGGATGAGTTGTTTGTTTTATTGAGGGGAAAAGAAGTTTAAATTGTGGAGAATTAAACAAGTTGCTGCTTGAGAAGGTTATTGTTTGTTTTCTCTTCTTGGATGGGTAATGTTAGGATTATTACTTCTTGTGTAGTTAGAACTAAAATCCAATTTATTGTTTTATTAATTTATAAGGTAGTTTCAAAAATTTTATTGCTATGACAAAGTTATTGTCTTGTAGATAGGTGCTTGTATCTAGATTTTTGTATGTAAGTTTTTAAGTTAATGTTGGAATAATGAACTCAATTGATTTTCCTTGAACCAACTATGGATATATATTTAGATGTCTATGTTAAAGAGGTAAAATGTAAAAAAAAAGGGATATTGGAGGTAAATACTAATCATGTAGAGCATTGTTGAAATTGCACTTTATGAATACTTTCAATCTTTCTTCAAAGAGCAAAAAAATTCTAATGAAACCAAATTGCACTTTATGAATACTTTCAATCTTTCTTCAAAGAGCAAAAAAATTCTAATGAAACCAAATTGACTATGGTATTTTGTTATTTATTGTTCCACAATAAATTCTTATTTTATTTTTTGGCTACACTAATGATTTGTAAACCTCTTTGGATATTTCAATGGTCAAATCATCAAAACATATCTAAACTTAAAACAACTATAGTGAGACTATGCTCAACTGTGAAACTATCTTTTTGTATTTTTAATACTTTAACATAAGTAAAAACCCACCATTCAGATTCTTGAACTATTGGAACATATGAAATATACTATAACCACAAAAACATGTAATGAAACATAGATATTTACCTAGAAAACCATACTGGAAAACCAACAATCAAATGATGGAGTATGCATTTCGTCTTATTGTATTATGGAGATTACAATATAGATTACAACGCTTTTCAAGATTAAGGTAAAATTATGAAACACCATGGTCTTGTACAATTCTATATAATATTCTTATGTCTCTCTGCTCTATTAGCATCTCCTCCATAGTCCCACTCAAACTATAGAATAGTCAATGGCTAGTGAAAAGTGAACCATTTTCTATCTTTTTGTTAGGTTTTTTATCCAAGCTAGAATTAGGGTTAGGTTTGGAGTTCCAAAACCCTATTGGAACCACCATGATGATTCTATAAGTCTCTAGTGGATTCCCCCACATTATTAACTCCTCATATTTGAATTATGGTGAGTTGACATGGTCATCATTGGACAAGTGGGGGATATTTGGATCATTATGTTGGCAGGACCATAACTTTCACCTTCAAACTATATTTTAGACACGCAAAAGCTCGTATAAAATATATCAATGAGAAACATAATTTCCTCCTTGGGTGAAAAAAATCCTATGGCTACACTCATTTGGCACAAGGTCTAAAAATATTTTTTAGGCCCCCAAAAACATGCTAAAAGTTAATGACTTGAATTTGATAAAATCCATCTTTGAGATGTCACAAATTATTACCTCCCGGGATAGAGCATGAATAAATTCATATGGGACATGTGTAGATCCATTTTGGATCATTCCTACCCATTTTGGGAGGCTTTTGGTCTCCAAAAGATTTAATTTTGAAGAATATGAAGAAAAACCCCTTGGCTTTCTCCTTGGAGTCCCATCTGGCCTTAGATGGTAGCTAACCCTTCAATCCCATATGCCAAAGTTTTTGTTGGCCCCTTCTAGTCATTTTTATCTTCTTTTTCAAAAGTATGTCCTCTAGTAATTATGCATGTGCATCATGTTCTAAATATCCAAATGGAACGTAAGACTTGGCCCTCTTCATCCTCATCGATCATAGATAGCTCATAGATTTTCAAGTTCTCTGCACTTATTAATGAGTTAATGCACATACAAGGTGGAAAATTGATTATGTAAACACCGTTGCCTACCTTTTCCAATATTTCTAAGACCCGTGTCTTAGGAATTTTATTATTTTCCCTTGTCCTTGTAACCTTTCCTTATTAAGTTGTAACCAAGTTTTGTCTCCTCTTGAAATTTTTTCTCTATCCTATGTTTATCATGTTTGGTCTTGTATTTCTCCTAAGACTTATTTGATTTCCATTGAACTTATTAACTATATTTACATTATCATGTCTATGAATTTTATACCTTCAATGCATCACTTGAGGTTGTTTCCCTTGCTTCAAGTTGTCCATATACAAGATCCAATGATGATGGTGGAAAATATACAAAACAAATTCCAAATGACACTTTCCAATGGAAATGTGGACAACTATATTATAATAATGTTGTATGCATTCCAAATTAGCATCCCAAGCCCTTGAATGCTTTCAATTACAACCTTTCAAAAGTTGAACCAAAGTTATATTCACTACCTTTGAGACCCTTACTCTGTAGGTTAAAGACAATGAATATATCATTTTAGTATCCAATTTCTCTCACAATGAAGTCCAAAATACACCAAGGAATCTAGTATCTTTATAAAAAATTATGCTCCTTGGATTCCCAAAGTGCACCCAAACCCTTTCAAAGAAGAATCTTGCAAAATATTGTTCTTTAATGGTCTTCTTACAAGACATTCAAATAAACATTTTGTTGACCATGTCTACTACCTCATAGAGGTATTCATTACCTCTTCTTGTCAACACAAAAATCCCAACAAAGTCCGTGGATATGCTTTCTCATGGCCTTGTAGGGTTTGGAAATGGACTATATAGTCCTAACTTTATGTCACTATGCTTACTGGTATAATATAAAATACAACCTCTGATAAATCTAGCTACTTTTTTCTGCATCTTATGTTAATAAACATACCTTTGCAAGTTATTTGTTTTCTTCTTGACACCAACATGACTAACAACCTTGGAGCTATGAGACTTCCTTATCAATTGTCACAGGGGATTCACCTTGTTGAATAATATCTTATCACGTTCATTCACAAAGGGGGTTTTACAATTGTGAAAAATAAAGTCAATATATTATAGGCATTGGGGGGGCTAGATGTAGGGTACAGGGAGGTTTATAAGTATTGGGAGTTAAAAAAAGGGGTATTTAGTAAAAAATAGGGATATCTAGTAAAAACATGGAATTTTTTTATTAGAAAGATTTATTGGGAGGGGGTTTCAAAAATAAGGTTTTGGGAGGTATTTATCAATATTTAGTGAAATTAAGGATATTATTTAATATTTCATGAACACACGTGCTATGTCATAGGTTCTGTTACTACTCAAATTCACAGTATTAAATTTGGACTTTTGGTCATGACATGCACACTACTAGAAAAGTGACATTCCTGCAGCGCCATCATAAAACATTATATCACTTCCTAAAAATCTCCAAATTCTTCACCATGTTCGTTTTCAGACCATATCTAGATTGTTTATGTTATTTGAATAAAATTGTGACTTGTTATAGAGCATCAAAACCCAAGTGCTAGAAAAACTATCCAAAAACATTCTTATAATTTTTATAAAAAATGGGTCAACAAGACCAAAATCTCCATACAATCATTGTGCCAGAACCTGCATCAACACAATACATTGTTAGAATCAACAATATATATCAGCATTTCTTACCATTGTGTTGGCAGGCGAAATATCCTATCAGTTCTATAGCAGATGTGAAACACATTTTCAAACCATATAGAGCAGATGTGAAACACGTTTTCAAACCATTAACCCTGGATTTTGGGGGCAACCCATGGCTTATTAAGACCAAACAGTTTGACATTCTCCCATATGGTTACTTGGTCATCAGTTCTCGAGGTAATGTTTGTCTGGGAATCCTCAATGGCAGTTAAGTGGATAATGGTGCCACAAATATAATTGGAGACAATCTCTATTTAGCCTGACAGGTATTGAAGTCAATCTCACCTATCTACACCAAGCATCCAAGCATCAAACACAAGCCACATGGAGGAGAGCCCGTGGACTAAAGAATGTATACACAATGTGTTGGATTATTGACCACATAACACAACGTTCAAACTTTAAGCCACGGGTAATGCGTTCAACACAAGGCGCCAAATGTAAGTCACAAAGGTTATACCGAGTACTAATATGAAACTAGTCGGTGGATGAACACAAAAAACACTCAGGCTCCAAGCTCGAGCTACAGATGTCGAAGTTTTTCCAATCCATTTATCTATGTTTGGTATGTTCCTGTATTTGCAGTAATCTCTTGGTTTCTTCTTAATCGTCTACAACTTTATACGTTCTCGAAGGCGCAAACTACTGCAGAGGATATTTGGGTCTTCTTCACTTAGTAAACGGATCGAGTTGACATAGTGCCAAAGAGTTTTGCAATATTTGATATGCCAGAACCTTCATCAACACATCAACATGCCAAAATGAGAGCTCACACACAGGTGTCGAATGGATCAGTCAACAGATAGTTTGAAAGTTGATCTAGCAAATGCCAAAATGATGATTAGTTGACAAGTGGTGGCCTGAGTTAAAGAATTTCTGATGTTTTTAATTTGAGCACATAGGTGGAGCATTCAACCTTTGGGCAATTGAAAACTTCAACAATACAAGGTGCTGAGCAGCTAGTATCTAAGCTCGAGTTGTAGACATCAAAGGAGCAGAAAGTAGAGAAAGATCTAGCTAAATTAGAAGTATCGTTGGCACTTGTTGAACAACCAACAGATCAAGAGGCAGTAATTAATGAAGAGAAATTCATGTTTCGCAAACTTGGATTGAGAATGAAGGCATTTTTGTTGTTGGGGAGGCGAGGAGTCTTTGACGGTGTAGTGGAAAATATGAACTTGCATTGGAAGCACAGGGAATTAGTGAAAATTCTCTCAAAAGGAATTAGCTGTGCACATGTTGAAGACATAGCAAGGATGCTGGAATATGAAAGTGGGGGAATATTAGTGACAGTTGAGAAAGTGTCCAAAGAATATGCTATAATTGTTTATTGTGGCAAAAATTATCAGCATCCAACTAAGTTGAGGCCAACGAACCTCCTGAACAAGAGAAAGACATTAAAACCTTCAATCGAGATACAACGCCAAGAGGCATTGAGTTTTCACATATCTCAACTAGAGAAAAACATAAAACAACTAATAACAAAAATTGGGTGGAAGAGTATCTAGGAACAGGGGATATGCATCCTATTTTGGATGTCAGATCCTTATTTCTATAAATCAATCCTCATTTCATGGAATTATCCAAGATTTCAAGGCACAGGTAACAGATCGAGTTCCTAGCAACATAAGTGGAAATTAAATCAAGTTTTTCAAGGGGAAGAAATAACAAGGAAAATACACCCTAGCAGCAGATGAAGGATTCCACAATATCCCAAGTTTTAGGGAGCAAGTTGAACATTTTCAGGGCAATTTTCTAACCGAGCATACATTGCATGTACTCTTATTTGGAAGCAAGATATTTGCACTCGAAGGTTATGAAGAGGATAATAAAAGAATTTTAAAATGATGAATCATCAATCAAAGATATCCAAATAAACAAATGGCATATTTTGAGGTCCTTTTGCAACTATTCCAGCCAACAAATCCACCGACTCAATATTCTTGATTATCTTTCAAGATTTCTTGCAAACATCATTTTGTTTTTAGTGTGTAGATCATAGTTGTATTTTAGAAAATAGAAATTGTTTGTTAAGGTAATGATCTATATATATTTTCATCAAAATCAAGAGAGGAGGAGGGACGAGGCCCGAGAGGTGAATTTTGGGCAGAGGCCTGTGTATGAATCATTGTAAGCCTATGGACAATTTTATTAAGTATTCATTTCTGACATTGAATATCCCTGTGAATTGTGCTATCAGATTGTGATCTCTTCGTTTTCAATTCTTCCTTTTCCTCTTGCTTGAACGAGTTACAGACATTGAGAATCAATGGCTGTCCATAAACAATATATTCTTGAGCAGTAAAGAATTTGTTGTGATCTGCTTGTTGCTTGTGTGCTTTGTTCAAGTACCCGTCAAATCCATTTTGCAGAGATAATCTCTGTTTAGTGGATGTTCTACTATTTGTCACATTCTCCATTCTTCCATCCACCATAATATGAGTATTTTGTCTGATATGCAGCTCATTGGTCTTCAATATAACATGGTCTTTACTTGGCTCCATTCCCAATGGTATATCTCCAATATTACGTTAGTTTATTTCCATTTTCCTTTCTCATTTAGTCTCGTTGATCCATCAAATCAATTCATAATCTAATTTCCATCTACAAAAAACTATTGCAATAACTAAGATGTGTTTGGCTTGACCCTATAGCAGTCTAGGGGAAACTTCTAGCACTAACAAGTTCACTAAGTGAAGGCCCCATGTTAGTTGTATTCTTTCTTCCTTTAGTACACAAAGCATCCCCATATTCTACAGTAATCCATCTTGGAAATGGTAATCAACATGTATTTATTCCTTTTTATCCTTTCTACTACTAATACACTCCCTTGAAGTCCTCATCTTCCACATATTTATTTCTATTGTTTCATGGGTGAATGGATCCATGTGCATAATAGCTCCCAAAGCTATATTTTTTTATGTTAGTGGTCTAGATAGAAAATTACCCCAACTTTTTGCAATTTCGTCCCTTCTTATATTTGATCACTAGATTAAATTTGTTGTAGAAATCTCATCTATTTATAATGTCTTAATTGTTTAGCTTACTCTAGGCCTGCAAGTATTATAGAGGATGGTGATCAGTATGGAGGATGGTCTCTTTACCTAATATATAGTGCTTCCATTTCTTTAATTCTTGAACCAAGGCATAGAGTTCCTTGCCATATATAGAGTACTGCATAACTACTCCATATAATAGATCTAAATGATGTCTCCCCCATTGCATTATTATTGTTCCCATAGCATACCCACTAGCATACCCACTAGCATCAATTTTTGTTGAAAAAGACTTTTGTGAGTTAAGTAGTGTTAGGATCAGGGCTTAACTAATATTTTTCTTTAGTTCTTCAAAGGACTTTTGCTGATAATTACCCTACTAAAACCTCTTACCACTAGTTGTTATAGCATGACGTACTTCCACCACATCTAAAAATAATGCTATGAACTTTCATAAATATTGGGAAACTCCCACAAAACTCCTAACTTCCGTGACATTGGTAGGACTAGGCCATTTAAGGATGACCTCTATATTTGCAAGATCAATCTTCAACTACCCCCCACTAATCGCATGCCCCACATACACCAAGGGATACTTAGAAAACTCACACTTCTTTATGTTTTCTAGTAGTTGATGTTTCATTAACGCCTCTAACACCTAAATCAGCATATAAATATCTAAACTAGTTAAGTAAATCAACATTAATATCAGTAATAAATATGGGCTGAAAAATGGCACTTAAGAGGAAAGAGAAGATGACTATTGTAAACATGTATTTTCTGTAGAAAATTGAAGCCTTATGGATGTATATTTCAGTCACTTATATCAGCAAGTTACACCATCAAAATATGCCAACAATTAGTCCAAAAGATGTGCCCTAGTTTGTAGATTTAGTGAGTAAACTTTAAGAGCTAGTCTAGGGTTAGTTTAGGAGTTAGGAGAGAGTTAGCAACTAGGGTTATGCAACCGCAATGGTTGCAGGTTAAAGTTTGTAACATCCATTAAATTAGTGGGAGAAGAGGGATGCCTCAATGAGGCAAGAGAGCTCAAGGATCAAGGAACACTTCTCCAAAAAGATAAACTTGAAACTAGCAAAAATCATTTTTCCCAAGGAAACAATTTTATATCTCCAATGCAATTTAAAAAATGACTAGTGCCTTAAATATTGGGTTAATGGAATCAAGTAAATGAACTAGATATGTTGCTTCCTTGGGGTTACAAATCCTCTTACTTCCCAAGGAAAGTATCTCTAGTTAGGGTTTGAGAATGAGGGGTGTAAATCCTCTTACTTCCTCAAACAAACCCTTGCAACATCAATAAACTTCAAGCAATAAATGATAAGACTAGAGTGGGGGTGTAAATTCTGTTACTTCCCACTTGGCTCCTAGCACAACAATCCTTGACTTGAAACAAATTATATCATAAGAGTAAAAAACATACCAAATCAAGAAGATGCTAAGATAATCCACCATAAAATCTAGAAATCATTCATTCAAGGCTAGCGCCTCACTCCTCCATCAACCATTCACAAAAGATAGCCATAAACAAGTGCACAAGAGACAAATATGCCAAGTAAAGAAAAAATTTCAGATCAAGTCTTCTCACAAGGGGGAGTTATCTCCAAATGAGATCTTATGATCTCTTATTTATACAAAATGTCACCAAGGTGACTTGTCCACATATTAAGGGGTAAACCACAAGACTAGGGGTCAAAAACCCTAATCTTGCCCCCTTTAACAAAGTAATATTAAAAAATTCACTTAAAATTTCACTTTTGCACAAATAAAACCCTAATTTTACATGGACGTCACCCCTTTAGGAGATGTTTTTTCACTGGGGACAAGTTGGTGTTGGAGAAGCTATGGTAAGCCTCCAAAGGCCACATGTCAAACATCTATGCAATATCCTCATGTCAAATGCCTCATCTTCCTCAAGACATCCATGTGTCAATGAATGGTAACACCACCACCAAACCTTATCCCCCAAATATGACGTCAATCTAAAAAATAATATGTTTATCCCCTCTTGGGAAAATCATTTGGCATGTGAGAGTTGGGATAAGTCTTCCACATCATCTTCTAGGTCTTCAATATTCATCTCTGTGATCCGGCATGTGGACCCTTGGCATCCAACTTGTGGGCTTGTAGTCCCATGGAAGCCCAATCTAGGATTGTTCTCCCAAAATTGTCCAACAACTAGGTCTTGCAAAGACAAATGAGAACGCTCTCCAAGGATCTCAAGTCATGACATCATGATAAGTGAATTCAATTAATAAATGAGCCACCTAATAATGTGCATCAAATATCACTATATCAAACAATTAATTTCTCAAAGACAATATGCGACTTGTCAAGCTTGAATATGGGAGGGTTGACGAGGTGTCCTATTGGGTAGATCTTGCCCTTGGTCAAGGAGAGTTTCCAAGAGATCTCTCTCTAAGCCATGTAAAGTAGGTGAAGTGGTTGGGGTCAAGACTCAATGGGCATAGGGTTCATGACATACAAGAGGTCGTAGTGTCTCATTCATGGGTGCCTTTTTAGAGGGTGTGTGGTACCTTCGTCCGCAATGCATTTTTTTCCATGCCCATTAATTGCCATTCTTTTATTCTTTCATAATTTTAAGGAGAGGTTGAAGGTCACTGCCCTGGCGTGGTGACAAGATAATGGAAATGTCACCCACAAACACCTAGTGGTAATGGGAAGGTTGGCTCGTGATGAGACCCCCTTTCTCTCAACCATGAAACTAAGAGCCATTACCTTGGTTTGGTGAATAGGATAAGGCAATGTCATACCAGTAGATATTCATGGACATGATAGGTTGGCTCGTGAAAATACCTCCCATCCTTCAACTAATCTTTTAAGCATTATTTATCATATTGTGGGTCCCCCTTTACTCAAATATAAGTGTTTCACTGTTTTCTTGGGTAATACTTGGGCGAAGCATCTGGAAGGTCCATACAAGGCTTTTATCTTTTACCCAACATCAATCCCTCTGGGCCTTCAACCCCTTCTTCCCATAGAATGAGGAACAACCCCTTCTTGGGTCAATACACCCTAAAATCCCAAGAGATAAGGAAATGGAGGGGACCATTGATGGAAAGTTGTAAGTATGGTCAAGAATGGTACAATCAGGATTTTTAAGGGAGTTCCTAGTAGCAAACCCATCCCCAAGGAAAACCACTTACTAGGGAACAATGTCAACCACCAAGGTGAAGTAGGGAAAAAGGCATAATGTCCAAGCATATAACATGAAATATAGAGAAATATAAGATACAACATACACAATTGGATTAGATATTGAAATTATGCTCACCATAATACTGACTTGTACCTCATGGAGCAAGGCCCATCGCATTCCATAAGCCATCTGATGTGGTGGATGCCATCTGGAAATCTGTGACCATCTGTGGTGGTGAGAGGGGTTTCCAACTGTGAAAAATGATCTTGTTGTCCATGTAGTCTTCTCGACACTCCATATCTGCAAACTGAGGGCCTCGAGACATAATCTCCTTAGTTATCCACAAAATGGGAATAACATATGTCTCCTACATGGGGACATGTGCTCGTCATAGAGTGCATGAGAACCAGAGCATCTCTTGGTAGACCCGTGTCTGCCAAAAACTCAGACAAAGAGATTATAGCATCTAGGGTGGTGCTATCACCTTTCATCCACATATATATATTGTTACAGGAAAATCCCTCTGTGGACAAGTGGATTCCCTCTTGAACCCTAAATATCTAAGGTAAAGACATAAAGGTGCTAACTTTGGTCACTGAAATCCATTTAAACCTAGCTAAGCTAATCTATAGAGAAGAGGAAGAATATGTACCTTTTTACGATGTTTGTCCTTGCTCAGTTCAAGTTGAACTCTGATGTCCAAGCTCTTCAACAAGTCCTGCAATCCAATCAAAGACAAAACATGCTTCCTATTCTACTATGATTAATTTGAAACTAGATATATCCATTAAAGACAAGTTCATGTAGGTATCCACTATCTTGAAAGAAACAGGCCAAGCACATGTATTAATGAGAACTCAATAGAGATACTTATAGACCTTTGATGAAGCTGCAACATCCTCTTCCAACTCTCTTTGTCCAACCCCTTTCTCAAATGATGCAAAAACAAAATGATTATGCTTCACTGATCATCTTCCTTATGAGATCATAAGTTTGATGCCTTCAATGTCTCCTTCCTTATGAGATCATAAGTTAGGTATCTCTCAATTTCTCCATATGCCTTTCACCATGAAAAGGCCTCCTTATATAAGCTTGGAGAGGCCCAACCACCTTAGAGATTCTTGGGATAGGTTGAGGATCTTTCTCCATCAGTTGTGGATCCTTTCTAAGATCCATCCTTGACCTCAGATTCAAATCCAACTAACTCCAGGGATGAGGGGTATTTTTCCCCGATTTTCCTCAACAACCCAAGATTTCCTCAAACAACCCATCACTCCCCCAGAATGGGGCACAAAGCATTGCAATGCTCCCCTAAAGGAGGGCAAGGAGCGCTAGCGCTCCTTGTCAGTAGGTAGGGGAGCGCTGCCCTTTAAAATTTATTTTTAAGTGGTTTTTCTCAAGGCAAAGGCTTTGTACTCTTTGTCAAATGATTTCTCCTTATTTAACCAGTCTCTGAGGGTGTCTTCAAGTGTTCCTTATGATGTCATTAGAGACATGACACAGGCAAGCTGATTGTATGATGTCTATGACACTTGCGACACTTGCGGTCAAAATGCGACATTTGTGACACTTGTAATGATGACAATAGGTCATCATTGAAGTGAGTAATTTTGATGTGTAACAGATTTCCCCCCAAAGTGCGAAGTTAGAAGATGAAAAATGATGACTGAAGTACTTTGTAGACTTTTTCGAGCAAGGGTATGGACTCAAAGAACTTGGTAGAAGCTACACACAACCATCAAACAAATATTATGATATGCTTCAAACCCAAGGCAGACATACCTATGCTTGGGTGACAAAGACCTTCAAGGTATGGCCGCCATAAGATACATTGCGGCCAGTGTGTAGATACATCACGGATAAATCCAAAAATGAAAACTAAACTAGAAAATAAATTTTTTGACATTTTTTCAAAAATTTCTAAGCTAAGCATGATATCAATATGCAAGTAGAGAAAAATGAAAATGAAATGCATCTAAAATAGTATGAGAAATCAATAAGCAAATGCAACAGAAATAAAAATGACTTACCTACTTACCTGGGGCATCGACCCTGAAGAAGTCACGTGACCTAGATGTGAGGTTGGAGAAGAGATCCATCTACCAGTAGTGGCATCTTTCTCTCATCTAATGTTTCCAGATAGTACCTTTCTTTATCATACTTCTTCCTGATGATGTAAAGGCCAAGCCATGAATTTTTATATTTCTGGCCATATCTGGGCTTGCTCTTTTTTTTGTCCCACATGAGCACAAGACTTCCTTCATTGAAATCAATGCAAGGTGTATTCTCATCGCGTGGAGGCTCTGTGTGGACTATCTCTTTGACAATTTCTTCATGTTTTTTTATCTTCTCCTTGCATAATATGAATAGACCCCAACTCCTTTCCATGGTATTTCACAGTCTTCTTCTTATCTGTCCATGGGAGAAACATCTCTATGGAATCTTCTTGTATAAAGGGTAACTTGTTTGAATCATACTCAATAACTTGCAGAGGCATATCATAATAGTAATCACTGACATAATTAGAGCGCCTCAAATCCATTACATGTGTATCTTTCTTTTCCCTATTGTGTTAGATCTCATATGTGCCATACCTATGGGAATATATGCATGTGTAAGGTTCATGCTAAGGAAAACTATAAGGGATGAGGACCAGGTCCTTGCCAAGAACATCCCCTAGGTATCCATAACATCGATCACCAATTTGTCCATGAGGACACTTGTATGTGGAAAATCTATCAAAAAAACCTCAATGTCTTCACACACTCCCAAGACCTCGACCCTTCGTGAGTCAATACCACAAACATTTCCATAAGGTTGAGTTGTCTTCACACCAAGTTGTTTCATTACCTTCAATGAAATGACATTTGTTGAGGCCTCTAAATAAAGCATGCAATTATTCAAGCAGAGGCCATTAATGCCTAATGAAAGATAAAAAGGATTGTTCTTGTCCCTTGTTCGATTGAGATACATAGTATTCAAAATGATGGGATGATCCTCCTTCTTGATTGGTACCTATAAGACTTTAAAAATTTCCCTTTTCATAGAAGGGATCTTACACATATCTGTCACTAGAATGTCATATTCAGTTTTCCAAACATGCTTGCAACATCTATATTTAACTGAATGTCATCTGTAGGAGTTGGCTTAGGAAGAAACTCACATACCGGTGGTGGAGGTGGTGGAGCCACCTTTTCTATTGATGGAAGAGGAGTATCAGGCTATGACAGAGGGGTTGAATCTTTATTTATTCTAGTGTAGGTCAAAATTTCCCTCCTCCTTATTCCTTCTTCTGATCATCTATCAATTTATTTAAGGCACATAGTCTTCCCTCTCTTTCTCCTATTTTGTTGGCTTCATTAATATGCTCTTGGGTAACTTATTCATCTTCGAAATCACAAATCATATCAATGAAGTTTATATCTTCAGGATAATCCTCGTCTCGTCGGGGAAAATCATCTTCCCTGTGGGGTTCTTGACATGGGAGACCCCAAAATTATCTGTCCCAACAAGTTTCAAGGTATCTGGGGCCTTTGCCTCTTGTTGAGGTCTTGGTTTCCAACCGATGGCATCTCTTCATTGTCTGAAAAACTGAGGTTTGAGAGAAGATTGATTTCTTTCCATTGTAGTCATACGGTTCATAAGTTGATTATGCACCTGAGCAAATTGAGTATTCATTTGGTCTTTCTTCTAAGTCAAGAGAGAAACCAGATCAAGAACATTGTTGTTGGAAACCTTCATTCTTGCTTCTGCTTTGGCACAAGGCTACTGAAATGTTCTACTTTCGAATCAAGAAGATTCTCTTCAATGACGATACTGAACTCTTTAGCCTCTTCCAATGATGCATGATTTTTATCTTTGAGAATGAATCATAACTTCCCTTCAAAATCATTCATGTAAAGGAGATGAACTAAGGATGTTGTAGGATGGTAATCTATTGGAATTTGATTGTACAACGTGTCAAATATGGTAATGAATTCCTTTACTATTTCATTCTCCTTTTTTCTTTACTTGATTGATCTAAGCCCCAAGTGTCCAACCATCTGTCATTTTTTACCATCTTCTCTTGAATAAGTTGGAAAAATCATCATAGGATGTGAGATGATTGTTAGGGAGTCATCTGAACCAATCAAGGGATTCTTCAGTCAATGTTGAAGCAAATAACCTCATGGACACATATTAATGTTCAATACATTCATTGTCCATGTCCCAATCCATGACATAAATTTGGTCCTCAAAAGTTATCACATTGTTTCCTGGGAACTTTGGAAACCACTTGTTGACTTCTTTTGGCATTGTATTAGGGTAACCTTGGATATTGGCCATGTTAAGGGTTTTGTAGAGGTCCCTTGCCCAAGGGTGAGCCATTGGAGCAAGAGGAAGGGTATTATGGAAAAGGGTTTTAACAAAGGGATACTTGAGAGGAGGTCTTCTTTGGTAAACCTTAGAAGGCTTGAACCTCCCATGGGGGAAAGGTTTGGGGAAAGAAGGGTTCTGGGAAGGTGGAGTCGCTAGATGAGCTTCAATATGAGCTCATCAAGGAAAATGGGAAGGGAACGTCCCTTATGTGGATTCTCTAGGAAAGCTAAGGGAAAGGCTTTGGATATCTTACCAAAGTGTTGTTAGAGTACGAAGAAGATACATTGTGGCCACTTTGTAGATACATTGCAAATAAATCCAAAAATGAAAACTAAACTAGAAAATAAAAATTTTGACATTTTTTCAAAAATTTCTAAGCTAAGCATGAAATCAATATTCAAGTAGAGAAAAATGAAAATGAAATGCATCTAAAATAGTATGAGAAATCAATATGCAAATGCATTGGAAATAAAAATGACTTACCTACTTACCTAGGGCATGGACCCCGAAGAAGTCATGTGATCTGGATGTGAGGTTGGAGAAGAGATCCATCTACTAGTAGTGGCATATTTCTCTCATCTAGTGTTTCCAGATAGTACCTTTTTTTATCATACTTCTTCTTGATGATGTAAAGGCCAAGCCATGAATTTTTGTCTTTCTAGCCATATCTGGGCTTGCTCTTTTTTTTGTCCCACATGAGCACAATACTTCGTTCATTGAAATCGATGCAAGGTGTATTCTCATCATGTGGAGGCTCTGTGTGGACTATCTCTTTGACAATTTCTTCATGTTTTTTATCTTCTCCTTGCATAATATGAATATACCCCAACTCCTTTCCATGGTATTTCACAGTATTCTTCTTATATGTCCATGGGAGAAACATCTCTATGGAATCTTCATGTATGAAGGGTAACTCGTTTGAATCATACTCAATAACTTGTGGAGGCATATCATAATAGTGTTCACTGACATAATTAGAGCGCCTCAAATCCATTACATGTGTATATTTCTTTTCCCTATTGTGTTAGATCTCATACGTGCCATCACCCATGGGAATATATGCATGTGTAAGGTTCATGCTAAGGAAACCTCTAAGGGATGAGGACCAAGTCCTTGAAAAGAACATACCCTAGGCATCATAACATCAATCACCAATTTGTCCATGAGGATGTTGATATGTGGAAAATCTATCAAAAACACCTCAACGTCTTCACACACTCCCAAGACCTTGACCCTTCGTGAATCAATACCACAAACATTTCCATAAGGTCGAGTTGGCTTCAAACCAAGTTGTTTCATTACCTTCAATGACATGACATTTGTTGAGGCCTCTAAATAAAGAATATAGTTATTCAAGCGGAGGCCATTAATGCCTAATGAAAGATAGAAAGGAGTGTTCTTGTCCCTTGGCCAATTGAGATACATAGTATTCAAAATGATGGGAGGATCCTCCTTCTCGAATGGTACCTGTAAGACTTTAAAAAATTCCCTTTTCATAGAAGGTATCTTACACATCTCTGTCACTAGAACCATCATATTCATTTTTCCAAACATGCTTGCAACATCTATATTTAACTGAATGTCATCTGTAGGAGTTGGCTTAGGAAGAAACTCACATACCGGTGGTTGAGCCACCTTTTTTGTTGATGGAAGAGGAGTATCAGGCTTTGACAAAGGGGTTGAATCTTTATTTATTCTAGTGTAGGTCAAAATTTCCCTCCTCCTTATTCCTTCTTCTTATCATTTATCAATTCATTTAAGGCATAGAGTCTCCCCTCTCTTTCTCCTATTTTGTTGGCTTCATTGATATGCTCTTGGGTAACTTGTTCATCTTCGAAATCACAAATCATATCAATGAAGTTTATATCTTCAGGATAATCCTCGTCTCGTCGGGGGAACTCATCTTCCCTGTGGGGTTCTTGACATGGGAGACACCAAGCTTCTATATCAACTGTCCCAACAAGTTTCAAATTATCTGGTGCCTTTGCCTCTTGTTGAGGTCTTGGTTTCCAACCGATGGCATCTCTCTATTGTCTGGAAAACTGAGGTCTGGGAGTAGATTGATTTCTTTCCATTGTAGTCATATGGTTCATAAGTTGATAATGCACTTGAACAAACTAAGTATTCATTTGGTCTTTCTTCTAAGTTAGGAGAGCAACTAGATCAAGAACATTGTTGTTGGAAACCTTCATTCTTGCTTCTGCTTTGGCACAAGGGTACTAAAAAGGTTCTACTTTCGAATCAAGAATATTCTCTTCAATGATAATACTGAACTCTTTAGCCTCTGCCAATGATGCATGATTTTTATCTTTGAGAATGAATCATAACTTCCCTTCGAAATAATTCATGTAAAGGAGATGAACTGATGATGTTGTAGGATGGTAATCTATTGGAATTTGATTGGACAACCTGTCAAATCTGGTAATGATTTCCTTTACTGTTTCATTCTCCTTTTTTATTTACTTGATTGAAATACGCCCCAAGTGTCCAACCATCTATCTTTTTCGACCATCTTCTCTTGAATAAGTTGGAAAAATCATCATAGGATGTGAGATGATTGTTAGGGAGTCATCTGAACCAATCAAGGGCTTCTTCAGTCAATGATTAAGAAAATAACCTCATGGCCACATATTAATTTTCAATACATGCATTGTCCATGTCCCAATCCATGACATAAATTTGGTCCTCAACAATTATCTCATTGTTTCCTGGGAACTTTGGAAACCACTTGTTGACTTCTTTTGGCATTGTATTAGGGTAACCTTAGATACTGGCCATGTTAAGGGTTTTGTAGAGGTCCCTTGCCCAAGGGTGATCCATTGGAGCAAGAGGAAGGGTATTATGGAAAAGGGTTTTAACAACGAGAGACTTGAGAGGAGGCCTTCTTTGGTAAACCTTAGAAGGCTTGAACCTCCCATGGGGGAAAGGTTTGGGGAAGGAAGGGTTCTGGGAAGGTGGAGTCCCTAGATGAGTTTCAATATGATATCATCAAGGAAAATGGGAAGGGAACGTCCCTTATGTGGATTCTCTAGGCAAGCTAAGGGAAAGGCTTTGGATATCTTACCAAAGTGTCATTAGAGTACGAAGAAGATTCAAAATATTCCCCGACAAGGACACCAAAATGTTATAGCACAAGTTGTAGTTTGGGAAAGTCCCAACCCAAACACAAAAACAAGTGATAAAACTAGGGAATACTACACCCATTTTCACCTCGATGTAGGTCCCGTACTTCAAGGGTGACTAGGTCACTCTTGGGAGGCGATGTTGGTGACCCTAGGGGGAATGAGATGTAGATACATGGGGATGAAAGTGAAACCCATAGAAGTAAAATCTAAGTGGAGTGATATGTGGAAAGATATGCCTTGTAAGTCAAGTGATTGTTTCCACAAAGATGTAGTACTTCTCTGGATGATCGTACATGCCCAAGACACAAAGAAAGACACCCTGCAATGATATATGTTAGTATGGATCAACAAGTTAAGCTTGATGTCCCTAATTTGCAGCACTAGATGAAAATTTATATCAGAAAATGAAGCATCTAAATCAACATATAAAGATATAAACTAGTTAAGAAAATTAGCATTAAGATTAGCAAGAGAAGATGACTGAAAAATGACACTTAAGAGGAAAGAGAAGATGACTATTGTAAACATGTATTTTCTGCAGAAAATTGCAGTCTTATGGCCGAATATTTCAGTCACTTATATCAACAATTTATACCATCAAAACATGCCAACAAGTAGTCCAAAAGGTGCGCTCTAGTTAGTAGAGTTAGTGAGTAAAATTTAAGAGCTAGTCCAGGGTTAGTTTAGGAGTTAGGAGAGAGTTAGCAACTAGGGTTATGCAACCCTAATGGATGTAGGTTAAATTTTGTAACAACAATAATTGTAGTGGGAGAATAGGGATGCCTCAATGAGGCAAGAGAGCTCAAGGCTCAAGGAACACTTCTCCAAAAAGATAAATTTGAAACTAGCAAAAATCACTCTTCCCAAGGCAACGATTTTATATCTCCAATGCAATTTAAAAAATGATTAGTCCCTTAAATATTGGGTTAATGCAGTCAAGTAAATGAACTATAGATACTACTTCCTTGGGGGTGTAAATCCTCTTACTTCCCAAGGCAAGTATCTCTAGTTAGGGTTTGAGAATGAGGGGTGTAAATCCTCTTACTTCCTCAAACAAATCCTTGCAACATCAATAAAATTCAAGCAATACATGATGAAATTATACTAGAGTGGGGGTGTAAATTCTCTTACTTCCCACTTATCTCCTAGCACAAAAATCCTTGAATTGAAACAAATGATAAAATAAGAGTAAAAACCATACCAAATCAAGAAGATGCTAATATAATCCACCATAAAACCTAGAAACCATTCATCCAAGGCTAGGACCTCACTCCTCCATCAACCATTCACAAAATATAGCCATAAACAAGTGCACAAGAGACAAATATGTCAAGTGTAGCGAAAAATTCAGATCAAGTCTTCTCACAAGAGGGAGAGTTATATCCAAATGATATCTTATGATCTCTTATTTATACAAAATGTCACCAAGGTGACTTGTCCACATGTTAAGGGGTAAACCATAAGACTAGGGGTCAACAACTCTAATCGTACCCCCTTTAACAAAGTCATATTAAACAATTCACTTAAAATTTCACTTTTGTGCAAATAAAACCTTAATTTTACATGGACGTCACCCCTTTAGGGGATGTTTTCTAACTTGGGACAAGTTGTTGGTAATATTAAACATTTCACTTTAAATTTCACTTTTTCGCAAATAAAACCCTAATTTTACATGGACGTCACCCCTTTAGGGGATGTTTTCTCACTTGGGACAAGTCGTTGGTGTTGGAGAAGCTATGGTAAGATTCCAAAGGCCACATGTCAAACATTTTTGAAATCTCCTCATGGAAAAGGCCTCATCTTCCTCAAAACGTCCATGTGTCAATGAATGGTAATACCACCACCAAACCCTAGCCCCAAAATATGATGTCAATCTAAAAAAGAAGAAGTTTTTCCCCTCCTGGGAAAATTGTTTGGCATGTGAGGGTTGGGATAATTCTTCCACATCATCTTCCAGGTCTTCAATACTTCATCTCTGTGATCCAACATGTGGACCCTTGGCATTCAACTTGTGGGCTTGTAGCCCCATGGAAGCCCAAACTAGGATTGTTCTCCCAAAATTGTTCACCAACTAGGTATTGTAAATACAAATGAGCACGCCCTCCAAGGATCTCAAGTCATAACATCATGATAAGTGAATCCAATAAATAAAAGATCCACCTAAGCATGTGCATCACATATTACTATATCAAACAATTAATTTCTCAAAGACACTATGCAACTTGTCAAGCTTGAATATGGGAGGGTTGACGAGGCGTCCTATCGGGTAGATCTTTCCCTAGGTCAATGAGAGTTTCCAAGAGATCCCTCTCTGATCCATGTAAAGTAGGTGAAGTGGTTGGGGTCAAGACTTAATAGGCATAGGGTTTATAACATACAAGAGGTCGTAGGTCTCATTCATGGGTGCCTTTGTAGAGGGTGTGTGGTACCTTCGTCCACAATGTATTTTTTCCAAGCCCATTAAATGCCATTTTTTTATTCTTTCATAAATTTAAGGAGAGGTTGAAGGTCATTGCCCTAGAGTGGTGAGAAAATAATGATAATGTCACCCACAAACACCTAGTGGAAATGAGAAGGTTAGCTCGTGATCAGACCCCCTTTCTCTTAGCCATGCAACTAAGAGCCATTACCCTAGTTTGGTGACCAGATGATGGAAATGTCATACCACCAGATATTCATGGACGTGATAGGTCGGCTCGTGATGAGACCTCCCATCCTTCAACTAACCTTTTAAGCATTCTTTATCATATTGTGGGTCCCCCTTTACTCAAAGATAAGTGTTTCAATGCTTTCTTGGGTGATCCCTGGGCGGAGCATCTTGAAGGTTCATATAAGGCTTTTATCTTTGACCCAACATCAATCCCTTTGGGATTTCATCCCCTTATTCCCATAGAATGAGGGACAACCCCTTCTTGGGTTAATACACTCTAAAATATCAAGAGATAAGGAAATGGAGGAGAATAATGATGGAAAGTGATAAGTATGGTCAGGAACTATACGATGGATTTTTAAGGGAGTTCCTCATAACAAACCCATCCCCAAGGAAAACCACTTACTAGGGCACAATGTCAACCACCAAGGTGAAGTAGGGAAAAAGGCATAATCCCCAAGAATATAACATGAAATCTAGAGAAATATAAGATACAACATACTCAATTTGATTAAATATTGAAATGATGCTCATCATGATATTGACTTGTACCTCATGGAGAAAGGACCACATCTTTTTGGAAGCCAAATGATGTGGTAGATGCCATATGGAAATCTGTGACCATCTGTGGTGGTGAGAGGGGTTTCCAACTGTGCAAAGGGCTCCTACTGGCCATATAGTCTTCTCGACACTCCATATCTGCAACCTGAGGGCCTCGAGACATGATCTCTTTAGTTATACACAAAATGGGGATAACATGCACCAAAATGACTAGGGAATCATATGGTGAGGTACTTAGTATTATGACTCCTTTCTCCAACAACTACTCCAACTACTTCTTCACTTCTTTTGACTCTAATATGGCTTTCTTGTAGTGTGGTATATTTGGTAAAGGAAAGATTGGCAATATTAGGTGGCATTCTCCACTTCAATATTAGGTGGCATTCCTTTTGGATTTTGGAACACTTCTTTATATGCCTATAAAATTTCTTCAAGTTGGAACTTATGTTATTTTACACATCCTTCAAAGGATGCACTCACACATACATAAATGGTGTCTTATGTCTCAATAAAAAAGGTACATACTTCTTAGTTGAGATGGTCAATCTCTTAGCTTAGTGTGCACTCTCCAAAGATATCTTAGAATTCCTCTTGTGTGTATTTTATCATAAATGATTACCATCCTTGATTAGGTGGTACTTGTTGGCCATTCACATGAATACAACATCCCCATATACATATAGGGGAAACTATAGACATCAATAGGTGGCACATAAACTTCTATTTCATCAATAACATTTTCATTGATAGAAAATCTAAGTTTACATTGCTCGGTGTTGGGCCCCTTGTTTTGATAGAGGACACATTATGGATATAGAAAAGAACTAAACGTCTCTAGAGAAAAAGGGAAGGACTTAACAAACACAATATATAGAATTCATGCTATGCCGATTGAAGACCATTAGCAACATTAAGGAGTATTGGCTATAGACAAAGATAAGAAGCATAATAGTAGGTGGGTTTCCAGGTGATCAAGGAACTAAGTGGAAAAAGGATGAAGGCACATGTAGGCTAACAACCCTTTGGTTTTTGAATGTTCCTTCCCACCTTTAGGCAAATGAATATAAATGTAAATTCCTTGACCTAAAACAAGTTTTTTTAGTTCGCTATTGATCCTCTATATTATTCATGTATGCAGGCCATTATATAAACTATGAGCTATGTTATTGTTGTGGTCTCATGGTTGACGACTCCTTATGAATGATGTATTGATTATCTTGAAAATGAATGGAATGGGACCCCCCTTTAAATCTTTTGTTGTCTTTACATTGTATATGGATGATGTCTTTTAATGTTTTTCATTGTTTTTGATGTCAAAAAACCTTCATATGATTGAATCATTATTGCACTCTTAAGTTAGGATGGTGGTTCTTCTTATTTAATTGTTGAATAAATAGAGAATGGTTGCAATCTGAGTATTATGTACATGCATAATAGTTGATATCGAATTATTATTGGAATGGGTGTTGGTTGTAGCAATCATATGGTATCCATGGCATTGTACAAACTTAAGTTTAAACAATGTGCTTTGGGTGAGACCTTCCTCTTCATAGGGATTGAAAATGGCAACACATAGACTATAATGGACTCCCTTTGTTGGACATCAACATAGACCCTAGTCTAAAATTGAGCCAAAAAATAGTACCATTGTCGAGACTCTTTCATAATGTGTATGACATTCTAACAATATCATTGACAAGTTAAATTGGAGCTATGTAAAAAATGGTGGTTCAGACAGATTGACCTCTTTGAGAAGAAATGCATTACAAACAATAGTCCATGTGGATGCATGATGACCATGATACCTATGAGGTATTTTGGGTAGATTTTCTAGTATTATTGTTTGAATGGTTGAGTGGATTGGGAGAACATAACAACCTACATAGAAGGGGAGAAGAGAGATTAAGTGAAACGTCCAGAATCTTGTTTCATTGTAGAGATTTGATCATAAATTTGCAAGTGTTATTGACTTATGGGTTAAGGTTATGATAGAAGACTATATTATTGAATTCATAGTGAAGCTAAACAAATCAATTTCAAGTGCAGA
>WSFP011416904.1:0-23585 GCA_009831015.1 Picea engelmannii
TGCTAGCTAAGACCACAAACAAGAACTGTATGCTTCATCTTAATACATTATAAAGCACAGTTCTATGGATGTAGCCCTAGAAAGAGGGTGAACCATGTATATCTTGTCTTGTGTGTGTGATTGATGCTATGTTCTTTCACCTTTGATATACTATTATTGCATTATTGTGTTAGATTTGATAGGCAGTTGTTCGAAGTAAGAGATAAGTTGGTAAATGATATATAAATGACATGAACAAGTTTCCAGAATTTTCCAAGAAATTTTACCTAGATATTGTGGGTATAGGACACTTCGGCGAACCAATGAACCAACCAAAATAGTGGGCAGCCTGACTGGCCAAAACTAGGATTCTAGGCCTATTGGAGATCCTGCACTTTGGAAGGGGTTGGGACATAACCAACTGTGTCAAGTAGTTGATGGCAGTTACCCACGGAAGATACCTATGGGTGGAAGAGCTTGTCTCGATAGACATAGAGCTCACTACATATATTATAGGGATTCCACCTCGGGGGGAGACACCCGTGCAATTACTCAATGAAAAAATGAAGGAGAAGGCATTGGTCGAAGAAATGAAGAAGATGTAAGGTACAGAAAGAGAGTCGCTTAGAATTATAATTAAGCGCATCAGTCACGCAGCAATAAGGATGGCCACAAAAATCATGGTGTGAAAGTTACTAAGGAAGTGTCGCAAGGAGGAAGTCCTTGTTGGGGTCATCGCAGCTGCAGCACAATGTGCAGAGGGCACTATACTCATCTGGGCCCCGTACTTGTTAAATATGTTCCTGGAAGACTGCAAGGACGCGTCGGACATGGGGACAGAATTTCACTATTCTTGGATACTCGTCTTGATCGACTTGGTCGTATAGAGGGAGCCTAAGTATACATACTTTTCTGAGATATCTAATCATTGTCGCGTGGTGTGATACCTATCACTGGGGAGCACTTCAGACCCTAAAAAAAAAGTGTGAATGCAGGCATGTTCGCAGGGTATTATAATGACCTACAGGAAAGCATTGCCAACACTTGGCGGATTACGTCAGAAGTGGTCACACGCATAGCCAACTTTAAAGAGACCAGGCATACAGTATGGATCCAAGCACAGAAGGATCCTGAGAATGAATGGATACAACTGCAGTACTGCGTCAAGGAAGAGGATGTAGAAATGGCCATCAAGGAATGGCACGATGACTGGAAGATTCTAGACTTGAATCAAGATATACTCGTGGATAAGGAGGCTATTGAAGGGAGAGAACAAACACCTACATGAGACAAAATGATGCCCAAGAAGCCAAAGACAGGTCATAACCCAGTGCAACAGAAGAAAGGGGTGCATCCAAGAAAGGTACCCAGGCGAGGAACAAGAACAACACCCAGACACCGCAGAAACAGGAAAAATAGACTGAGACAGCACAGGGGACCATGTCAAGTTCTACTCAGCAGGAGCAAGGCCAGACCAAGAGATAAATCATATAAACAGGGGGTGCACACAAGAAAACTAAGGCGCACAAAACGCCACTAGAATATACGATCACGGAGGATGATGCGGACCTCGTGGCCCAAATGGTCCAGGATCGAACAACAGAGGATTTTGACGAAGCCCGACGTCAAAGGGACGGGATTCAGGATGAGGTGGAAGACATGAGGCATCTCCTCAAGTAGATCCAAGAAACACAGAGGGTTGGTAGAGGAATAGAATCAGTCCACACAGCATCACAGATAGGATCCAAGGTTGGATCGAACGAGCAAGATAGGATTGTGACAACAGCACAGTCGAGCTCGATGTTTCACGTTACACCCAGCATGTTGTGCATGGATGAAATTGTGGGTTAGACACCCTTGAAATATTTGGCCCAAATATAGTTGGTTATGATGCGGATAACAACCAAGTCATCGTATAAACTACACGTCAGCGTCACGCAGGAGGTACAGTCACGTGCACGCACAGATGCAGCATAAATGCATAAAATGAAGGACAGCAGAGAAGCATTGGAATATGTCCTCGATCAGGTCAAGCTTGAGACCAAAGATGAGAAATATGATGTGGATAGGCTCAAGAAATAATTGGTTGCAGCCTATGACAAAATTCCAAAGAGCACGCAGACAACAGAGCTCACAGCAACACAGGAGATTGATCAAATTGTGTAGAAAATCGATCAATACAGGCAGGAGATGGAGAGCCTCCAAGAACATCTCATCCCTACCACTCCCCTGGAGGTGAAGGAGCAAAGGAAGCAGTAGGGAAGATGGAGGAGATGGAGTGAAAACTGTGCACAGCTACCGACTTGTTTGATAAAGCAGCACAACTATGGACAAATCTAGAGGAGGATCAGCAGATCCAACAGTCAGACCAGGAAGAGGAGAAGATAAGCGCAGGTATCCAGGACCTCAAGAAGAGGCAGAAGACGATGTTGATCACTGAGTGCCTCAAAGGAGTACAGGATATGAGGAAGCTACAAGCAGAACTCATAGTTGCGAAATCACAGAAGAAGGAGCAACAAGTTCAAATGGAACCTCTCTAAGAGCGAACAGTGGAGGTCATTGCACAGGCAGAAGAGGTGAAGAAGAACATGGCACAAACTCAAGCAAAGTGTGTAGAGATGATCAGTGACAAGATTGTAGCGCAAGTATTGGACACACTCAGAGAGAATACCATGTAGGCTCAAACACAAGCAAAGAAACTCACAAAGAAGTTCCAGGCTCTCGCAGGAGTTATCAAAGAAGCGCACAAATTTTAGGTGGCTCGGGACGAGCCACATGTCAATGTTGGGGGCATGTTGGATGTAGGTCAAGTTAGGAAGAAAGGTTATTTTTGGAGGAGAAGCACGCAAGGAGGAAAGGATAGTTGGAAGGAGAAGCAGCATGTGTAAGAGAAGCAAGTGAGGTGCACATGCAAGGAAGACCTAACTATGTTAGGTTTAGGGTTTTTGTAATGTATTGTAATGGTTGGTAAGCCAAGGATATAAATAAGTAGTACTTAGAGGAAGAAGGGAGACAGAGGGAGGGACAGAGACACTGACACACACAGAGGGAGAGAGAATTGTAAGAACTATACGAGTCATTAAGCTGGTTATCTAGGGAAGTAGTGAGTGACTTGATCCCGAGGGTTAGATCGCAAGCTGAGGAGCATGGTACAATATAGTCAGCCTCACAAGGATCGAGGAGCATGTGGAAGAGAATGAGACCAAATATTGTAAACACGCATGGCATGATATATTCCTTAACCATAATAAATTTTTAAGAGCCTGATCTTTGTGGACCTATCCCAGGAGGGGGTGAACCACGGTAACACCTGTGTTATGTGAATGAATGTATGCATATTTATGGTTGATTGATTGTTGAATGTTAGATGAATGAATTAACTAGTTAGATCTGGTATTCCACATGCATGAATAGAATGACTGTTATAATTAGATGTTAGACTGAATGAATAAATATTACAGAGTACAACCGCAGATCTCCACTCATTCCCAGGTTGCAAACACCTGAGTATTGCAGCCACCCATAGAGTTATCTCGGGTGAGACTATGCAGAACACTATGTGTGGTGTGTTGCCTTCTGGTCTACTGGAGGGGTCAATAGTTTTAAAGGGATTATGTTGGTTGCTTATCAAATCTGAACCAAGTTCAATCTATGATAATAAGATAGAATTAGAATAACCCATAACAAAGATCAAAAGAAGAGTACAAATCTAACATCCTCGTCCTTAGAACATAGGATAAAATAATTATCCATACTTTATACTTTAAGTAATATTAATATAATATTTATTTTTGGATTAAGCTCCATAGCTTAGCCCCTTATCCTTAACTTTTATCCCCCCCTTTCCCTAACTAGTGGAGTTTAGTCCCTCATACACTTTTACTATGCTCGATCTACACACAACGATGTATTATATTAATGATATGAGTATTTACATATAAAAAAGTAGGCCCAGTGGCCTTTAGCATCTAGGCTCCCCAACATAATCATCACATAATCCTTTTGGCTTATAATAACTGTCTCACGAACCTATAAAACACAACATATACACTAAAGGCTCTCTGGCCTCAAAATCGTGTGCACTTAAGTTTGTTGCGCGTGGTATCATGGAATGTGCACACTTCATCATTTTAGTGTGTAGTACATGTGCACACTATACCATGTATGATCCAGGTGGATATCGATGGCCACCCACCTTTTCCAACTAGCTCAAAAATGTTTTCTGACAATTTTGGCAATTTACTATTTTTAGCAATTTTTAACTTATGGGGGCATTTTGAGGGCCCAAATGAAGGTTTTTCGAGATTGAGGTTTTCAATGCCAAATGAAAGAATGATTGAGCCCTCAAAATGAATCTCCTCAACAATACCTTTCCAACAAGCTATCACAGGCCTAAAACGGAGATCGTATGCAAAAGTTACGACCCCGGGAAGTTGATGTACTCACTTACCCAAACAGGGCCCACATGACTTTTGGCGCTTCATCTCCTAGGGTTAGGTTTTTGGATGTCTAGGGTTTTTGGCATTCCTGTTTATTGTAAAAAGGACTTCAGAGCCTCATTGAAACCATCTTCTTGCGGATGCGAGTAGCCGTCACATCTCTTCTCAGAGATAAGCTGCCACCATTCTAGCAAGTCTTTCACTCTGTATTTTTACAGTCTCTATACATTTCTTTCATTAATAGAAATCGTGTATTACAGTATATCTGTGTTTATGGTTTCATCTCTGATACATTTATGTTTTCTTATTGAATATCTGTGATATCTCTGTGCATTTCTTTATTATATCTCCGCTCGCATTTCATGTCGAAAATAATCCAGATCAGTGGTATTAGAGCAGGTTGCTCTTGATCATTTTTTCAGTGCATGTCCCCGACGAGGTCTGAGTATAGAAAGTTGGGTATTGAGCTTGTCTCTCTTGAATATAATCGTTCTCGCACACCCAAGAAACCCTCAATGGCGGAAGAAAAGAAAAACGATGGAGCAGACGATCCTATCAATTTGTTGCTTGAGCAAGCTCTCATGCGACAAAGGGACGAAATGATGGAGAATTTTGCCCACATCCTTCAACACCTGTCGATAAAAGCAGGCGCATCTTCATCAAGCAGCCACTTTGGAGGCACCTAGCCTTTCAAGGTACAAATTGATTTTGATGTTACTGTATTTGAAGGACAGATAGATGCAGAAGCCCTAGAAAAATGGTTAACTCTGCTAGAAGGCTATTTCTCTGTTCACAATTTTTCTGACAAAGAAAATATCACCTTTGCACTCCTTAAGGCTCTCCCTCATGTAAAACATTGGTGGAAAAATTACTGGGAGAAAAGTTCCACATAGGAGTCTGGAATATACGGGGTTGATCCCACTTAGCATTTTTTTGTGGATGTGGTAAAGGAATAGTATTACCCTGTTGGAAACTATGAGGACCAGTACATGAGATGGACCACACTGCGGCAAGAGAGGGGCCAAGCAGTTCTGGAGTTCACCAATACCTTCCATACCTTGCGCACCAAGATGGGTATCAAAGACTCTGAGTGACATTTGGTTCTGAAATACCATGGGACTCTACACAGATACATCCAGACTGAAATGGATTTTCTGGACATCTCATCACTCGGTGTTGCTTATCGATATGTTGTTAAAATTGAGCAGAAATTTAAGCACAAGAACAAACGGGAGTTTGGGTCTGCAAATCCGCAACAAACGAAGTATGACAAAGATGGCCCTAACAAACAGTCTCATGAAAACCAATGCAAGACACAGGAAAAGAAGGGTCACGAGAAGACAAAGAAGGACAACAAAAAATGGTGTGAGTTCCAAAAAATCCCCTGGCATAACACCGATGAATGTCGCTCAAAATAGTCATTGGTGGTCGAGATCAAAGACAAAGAGACGAACCCTAATTCAGAATCTGATTCTAAAAACAATGGTAAAGGATAGATCATTGATGCGGACCCCACTGTTATTGTCGCGACCGCGGCAATTCAACCAGAAGAACCAAAAGATCTTGAAGAGGGGGAGCACCTTTTCCATTCACAGATGTGGGTGAAGGGGACCCTGCTGCATTTTATTGTTGATAGTGGAAGCCATAAGAACCTCATCTCAGCAGAGGTCGTCAAACAGTTGGGATTGTCGACAACATCACACCCGCATCCATACAACATCGGGTGGCTTCGCCAAGGATGAGATCTTCCTGTTAGCCAACAATGTTGATTTTCATACGGCATCCAACCCTTCAAGGATGAGGTATTATGTGATGTTTCCCCACTAGATGTCTGTGGTGTTCTCTTAGGCCAACCATATATGTGGAAGCGCCATGCTTTTTATGAGTCTCGACCCCGTAGTGTCATTTTTTCTCTGGGGGGTTATCTCTACAGAATACCAAAGGTAGTTCTAACTACTATTCCACCTAAAATGTGACGCAAGGTAGTATCTCATACTGCAAACTTTAACTTCTTCACAATCTATTCAAAAGGAGAATAGAAGGACACTGCAACCACTACAGCCTTGCCCAAAGCACCTTCTATCAAACAGAAGCAAGTTGACAAGGTTGCAGCAAAGTGAAAAGATTCCTTCTGCACATCGTTCTCTCATGTATCCCAACTTCTTGAACAGCCTCAACCTCAACAGGTTTGTGACAAACTTCCACAAACTGAGCAGCACGGCGTCTCCAGCAAGGCAAGCAGCTCACCAAGATGCAGATTCAGCAAACGCTTTCCCCTCTCCCCTGAGAACTCAACGCAATGGATACCATTGCTTCCTAAGGAGGGAGGATTGATCCAGGTGGATATCGGTGGCCACCCACCTTTTTCGACTCGCTTAACACAGTTTTCTGGCAATTTTGGCAATTTACTATTTTTAGCAGTTTTTAATTTCAGGGGCCATTTTGAGGGCCCAAATGAAGGTTTTTTTAGATTGAGGTTCTCAATGATAGATAAAGGCATGATTGAGCCCCCAAAATGAATCTCCTCCACAATACCTTTCCAACGAGCTATCACACGCCTAAAATGGAGATCGTATGCCAAAGTTACGACCCCGTGAAGTTGATGTACTCACTAACCCAAAAGGGGCCCACATGATTTTTGGTGCTTCATCTCCTAGGGTTAAGTTTCTGGATGTCTAGGGTTTTTGGCATTCCTGTTTATTGTAAAAAGGCCTTTAGAGCCTCATTGTAACCATCTTCTTGCGGATGCGAGTAGCCGTCACATCTCTTCTCAGAGATAAGTTGCCACCATTCTAACAAGTCTTTCACTTTGTATTTTTATAGTCTCTGTACATTTATTTCATTAATAGAAATCATGTATTACTGTATATCTGTGTTTATGGTTGCATCTCTGATACATTTATGTTATCTTATTGAATATTTGCGATATCTCTGTGCATTTCTTTATTATATCTCCACTCGCATTTCATGCCGAAAATAATTTGGATCAGTGGTATCAGAGCAGACTGCTCTTGGTCATTTTTTCAGTGCATGTCCCCAACGAGGTCCGAGTATAGAAAGTTGGGTCTCGATCTTGTCTCTCTTGAAGACAATCACTCTCACACACCCAAGAAACCCTCAATGGCGGAAGAAAAGAAAAATGACGGAGCAGACGATTCTATCAATCTGTTGCTTGAGAAAACTCTCACGTGACAAAGGTACGAAATGATAGATAATTTTGCCCACATTCTTCAACACCTGGCGATAACAGCAGGTGCATCTTCATCGAGAGTCTATTTTGGAGGCACCCTGCCTTTCAAGGTACAAGTTAATTTTGATATTCCTATATTTGAAGGACAGATAGATGCAGAAGCCCTAAAAAAATGTTTAACTTTGCTAGAAGGTTATTTCTCTGTTCACAATTTTTATGACAAAGAAAAGATCACCTTCACACTCCTTAAATATCTCCCTCATGTCAAACATTGGTGGGAAACTTACTGGGAGAAAATTTACACAGAGGATTCTAGAATATACGGGGTTGATCCCACTTGGGATTTTTTGTGGATGCGGTAAAGGAACATTATTACCCTGTTAGCAACTATGAGGACCAGTACATGAGATGGACCACACTGCGGCAAGAGAGGGGCCAAGCAGTTCTGGAGTTCACCAATACCTTCCATACCTTGCGCACCAATCTGGGTATCAAATACTTCAAGGAACATTTGGTTCTGAAATACCATGGGGCTCTACACAGATACATCTAGACTGAAATGGATTTTCTCGACATCTCATCACTAGGTGTTACTTATCGATATGTTGTTAAAATTGAGCAGAAATTTAAGCACCAGAAACAACGGGATTTTGTGTCTGAAAATCCGCAACAACCGAAGTATGACAAAGACATCCCTAAAAAACAATCTCCCGAAAACCAATCCAAGACACAGGAAAAGAAGGGTCACGGGAAGACAAAGAAGGACACCGGAAAATGGTGCAAGTTCCACAAAAGCCCCTGGCACAACACCGATGAATGTCACTCAAAACAATCATTGGTGGTCGAGATCAAAGACAAAGAGATGAACCCTGATTCTGAATTTGATTCTGAAAACAATGGTAAAGGATAGATCATTAACATGGACCCCACTGCTATTGTCGTGACCGCAGCAATTCAACCAGAAGAACCAACAGATCCTGAAGAGGGGGAGCGCCTTTTCCATTCACAGGTGTGGGCGAAGGGGACCCCGTTGCATTTTATTGTTGATAGTGGAAGCCTGAAGAACCTCATCTCAGCAGAGGTCATCAAACAGTTGGGATTTTCGACAACACCACACTCGCAGCCATACAGCATCGGGTGGCTTCGCCAAGGACAATATCTTCATGTTAGCCAACAATGTTTATTTTCATACGGCATCCAACCCACTAGATTTCTGTGATGTTCTCTTGGGCCAACCATATATGTGGAAGCGCCATGTTGTTTATGAGTCTCGACCCCGCAGTGTCATTTTTTCTCTGGGGGGTCATCTCTACAGAATACCAGAGGTAGTTCCAACTACTATTCCACCTAAAAAGTGTTGCAAGGTAGTATCTCATACTACAAAATTTAGCTTTTTCACAATCTATTCAAAAGGAGAACAGAAGGACACTGCAACCACTACAGCCTTGCCCCAAGTACCTTCTATCAAATAGAAGAAAGTCGACAAGGTTGCAGCAAAGTGCAAAGATTTCTTCTGCACATCGTCCTCTCATGTAGCCTGACTTGTTGAACAGCCTCAGCCTCAACAGGTTCGTGACAAACTTCCACAAACTGAGTAGCGTGGCGTCTCCAGCAAGGTAAGCAGCTCACCAAAATGCAGATTCAACAAACGCTTTTCCCTCTCCTCTGATAAATCAACACAATGGAGACCATTGCTTCCTAAGGAGGGAAGATTGATCCAGGTGGATATTGGTGGCCACCCACCTTTTTCGATTGGCTCAAAATAGTTTTCTGACAATTTTGGCAATTTACTATTTTTAGGAGTTTTTAACTTCCAGGGCCATTTTGAGGGCCCAAATGAAGGTTTCTTGAGATCAAGGATCTCAATGATATATAAAGACATTATTGAGCCCTCAAAATGAATCTCCTCGACAATACCTTTCCAACGAGCTATCACACGCCTAAAACAGAGATCGTATGCAAAAGTTACGACCCTGGAAAGTTGATGTACTCGCTTACCCAAATGGGGCCCACATGACTTTTAGCGCTTCATATCCTAGGGTTAGGTTTTTGGATGTCTAGGGTTTTTGGCATTCCTATTTATTGTAAAAATGCCTTTATATCCTCATTGTAACCATCTTCTTGCGGATGCGAGTAGCCATCACATCTCTTCTCAGAGTTAAGCTGCCACAAATCTAGTGAGTCTTTCACTCTATATTTTTACAGTCTGTGTACATTTCTTTCATTGATAGAAATTGTGTATTATTGTATATTTGTGTTTATGGTTGCATCTCTGATACATTTATGTTATCTTATTGAATATCTTTGATATCTCTATTCATTTATTTATTATATCTTCGCTCGCATTTCGTGCCGAAAATAATCTGGATCAGTGGTATTAGAGTAGGCTGCTCTTCATCATTTTTTTAGTGCATGTCCCCGATGAGGTCTGAGTATAGAAAGTTGGGTCTCAAGCTTGTCTCTCTTGAAGACAATCGCTCTCGCACACCCAAGAAACCCTCAATGGTGGAAGAAAAGAAAAACGATGGAGCAAACGATTCCATCAATTTGTTGCTTGAGCAAGCTCTCAGACGACAAAGGGATGAAATGATGAAGAATTTTTTCCACATCCTTCAATGCTTGTTGATAACAATAGGCACATCTTCATCAAGTGGCCACTTTGGAGGCACCTCACCTTTCAAAGTACAAGTTAATTTTGATATTCCTGTATTTGAAGTACAGATAGATGCAGAAGCCCTAGAAAAATGGTTAACTTTGCTAGAAGGTTATTTCTCTGTTCACAATTTTCCGACAAAAAAAATATCACCTTCGCACTCCTTAAATCTCTCCCTCATGTCAAACATTGGTGGGAAACTTACTGGGAGCATAGTTCCACAGAGGAGTCTGGAATATACGGGGTCGATCCCACTTGGGATTTTTTGTGGATGCAGTAAAGGAACAGTATTACCCTGTTGGCAACTATGAGGACCAGTACATGAGATGGACCACACTGCGGCAAGAGAGGGGCCAAGCAGTTCTGGAGTTCACCAATACCTTCCATACCTTGAGAACCAAGATGGGTATCAAAGACTCCGAGTGACATTTGGTTCTGAAATACAGTGGGGCTTTACACAGATACATCTAGACTGAAATGGATTTTCTGGACATCTCATCACTTGGTGTTTCTTATCGATATGCTGTTAAAATCGAGCAGAAATTTAGGCACCAGAACAAACAGGAGTTCGGGTCTGCAATTCCGCAACAACTGAAGTATGAGAAAGATGGCCCTAAAAAATAGTCTCCTGAAAACCATTCCAAGACAAAGGAAAATAAGGGTCACAGGAAGACAAAGAAGGACAATGGGAAATGGTGTGAGTTCCACAAAAGCCCCTAGAACAACACCGATGAATGTCGCTCCAAACAATCATTGGTGGTCGAGATCAAATACAAAGGACAGATAGATGCAGAAACACTAGAAAAATAGTTAACTCTGTTAGAAGGTTATTTCTCTGTTCACAATTTTTTCAACAAAGAAAAGATCACCTTCGCACTCCTTAAAGCTCTCCCTCATGTAAAACATTGGTTTGAAACTTACTGGGAGCAAAGTTCCACAGAGGAGTCTGGAATATACGGGGTTGATCCCACTTGGGAATTTTTTGTGGATGCTGTAAAGGAACAGTATTACCCTATTTGCAACTATGAGCACTAGTACATGAGATGGACCACACTGTGGCAAGAGAGGGGCCAAGCAGTTCCAGAGTTCACCAATACCTTCCATACCTTGCACACCAAGCTGGGTATCAAAGACTCCAAGCAACATTTGGTTCTGAAATACCATGGGGCTCTATACAGATACATCCAGACTGAAATTGATTTTCTGGACATCTCATCACTCGGTGTTGCTTATCGATATGCTGTTAAAATCGAGCAGAAATTTAAGCACCAGAACAAACGGGAGTTTGGGTCTGAAAATCCACAACAACCGAAGTATGAAAAAGATAGACCTAACAAATAGTCTCACGAAAACCAGTCCAAGACATAGGAAAAGAAGGGTCACAAGAAGACAAAGAAGGACACTGGAAAATGGTGTGAGTTCCACAAAAGCACCTGGAACAATGTCGATGAATGTCTCTAAAAACATTCATTGGTGGTCGAGATCAAAGACAAAGAGACAAACTCTAATTCAGAATCTGATTCTGAAAACAATGGTAAAGGATAGATCATTGACGCGGACCCCATTGTTATTGTCGCGACCGCAGCAATTCAACCAGAAGAACCAACAGATCCTGAAGAGGGGGGGCGCCTTTTCCATTCACAGATGTGGCTGAAGGGGACCCCGCTGCATTTTATTGTTGATAGTGGAAGCTAGAAGAACCTCATCTCAGCAGAGGTCGTCAAATAGTTGGGATTGTCGACAACACCACACCCGCAGCCATACAACATCGAGTGGCTTCGCCAAGGACGAGATCTTCATGTCAGCCAACAATGTCAATTTTCATACGGCATCCAACCCTTCAAGGATGAGGTATTATGTGATGTTTCCCCACTAGATGTCTATGATGTTCTCTTGGGCCAACCATATATGTGGAAGCACCATGTTGTTTATGAGTCTCGACCCTCCAGTGTCATTGTTTCTCTAGGGGGGCATCTCTACAGAATACCAGAGGTAGTTCCAACTACTGTTCATCCTAAAAAGTGTTGAAAGGTAGTATCTCATACTGCAAAATTTAGCTTCTTCACAATCTGTTCAAAAAGAGAACAGAAGGACACTGTAACCACTACAGCCTCGGCCCAAGCACCTTCTATCAAACAGAAGCAAGTCGACAAGGTTGCAGCAAAGCGCAAAGATTTCTTCTGTACATTGTCCTCTCATGTAGCCTGACTTTTTGAATGGCCTCGGCCTCAACAAGTTCGTGACAAACTTCCACAAACTGAGCAACGCGATGTCTCCAACAAGGCAAGCTGCTCACCAAGATGCAGATTCAGCAAATGCTTTTCCCTCTCCCCCGGAAACTCAACACAATGGAGACCATTGCTTCCTAAGGAGGGAGGATTGATCTAGGTGGATATCGGTGGCCAGCCACCTTTTCTGACTGGCTCAAAACAGTTTTCTGGCAATTTTGGCAATTTACTATTTTTAGCAGTTTTTAACTTCTGGGGCCATTTTGAGGGCCCAAATGAAGGTTTTTCGAGATCGAGGTTCTCAATGATATATAGAAGAATGATTGATCCCCTAGAATGAACCTCCTTGACAATACATTTCCAACGAGCTATCACATGCCTAAAACGGAGATAGTATGCAAAAGTTACGACCCCATGAAGTTGATGTACTCACTTACCCAAACGGGGCCCACGTGACTTTTGGTGCTTCATCTCCTAGGGTTAGGTTTATGGATGTCTAGGGTTTTTGGAATTCCTGTTTATTGTAAAAAGGCCTTCAGAGCCTCATTGTAACCATCTTCTTGTGGATTCGAGTAGTCGTCACATCTCTTCTCAGAGATAAGCTGCCACCATTCTAGCCAGTCTTTCACTCTGTATTTTTACAATCTCTGTACATTTCTTTCATTAATAGAAATCATGTATTACTGTATATCTGTGTTTATGGCTTCATCTCTGATACATTTATGTTATCTTATTGAATATTTTCGATATCTCTATGCATTTCTTTATTATATCTCCGCTCGCATTTCGTTCCGAAAATAATCTGGATCAATGGAAGGTGCATGCAAAATGATATAAAAAAGTTCACCGACTTAAGTAAATTTACAATTTTGGGTTCATCCTAGTGGTATTAAAATCCCCTCCCCTTATTTATTCATTGTTTGCAATGCATTATATACCATGTACCATTCATATTCTTTAAAAATCTCCAATCTTTAGCTATTGGAAGCTGGTTATTCATTTGGTGCTCTACTTTCCAACCCCAATTCTGGTATTCATACTACAGTTCGAAGTCAATTGCTCAATTTCATAGAGCTGCTTCCAGGAATAATTCAACTCATTATTCCATTTGACACACCCTCCTTATGGCAGCTACCATGCCATAAGCATCCTTGGGTTTCCTCCTCCTCCTTGTTGCACTCACCCTTCTAGGCTCAGGCATCCTTTCATTGCTACGCAGTCCTTCAATGATCCATCTTTCCAAGGATTTCACACACAAGGAGAGCGCTAACCCATTAACAGAACCCCACCAAAGTCCTACAATTATAGGGTTTTAGTGTCCTCAACAATATTTTTTCTTTCCCATCATTCCAACTTTAATCAAGATTATCTCATTTGCATCACACACGCCCATTTATCATGAGAGAACATTATAAAATTTCCATTTTAGAAATCGAATTAATTTCATAAGGAATTCATCTTTTCCCAAAATATGAAATTCTATTTCATAATTTTTCATCATTGTTGCAATAATAAGATGTAGTATTCCTTCTGGCTTTCAACAAGCACCGTGTTGAATACCATTTTTCCTGCAATGATTCTATCTTGCATACAACCAACATATTGTCAGTATTTCATGTACATCATATTTTAATTGCAATAGGTATAAAAACCTTATGCAGCGATCTTAGAATTTCCTACACCTAGCTATCCAATCACAATTACCAAAAAAAATATTAGATAGAATGAATCACCATTCTATGTATATGCATGTTTGTAATTAATAACAGTAAGTTTATTATTTCAATTTTCTGAACAAAATAAAATTTGTAGTCATTATTCCAGTGACTACCTGACTTGCAACTTTCCTGTTGCAATGTCTAACAATTACCGAAATGTTCTCATCTCCATGAGTTAGCAACATTTATGTCGTTAGTATAATTATTTCCATTCAAAAACATATATACATGCACTCACAAAATGCATTCAGCAAATGCATTTAAGTATACAATTATATCATGTATGAGTTCAACTCTGCCACTTACTAGACATGAGTGCAACTCTCAATGCCTATTTATGCAATGCACCTTTGCATTGATTTTCAGAATGATCTTTATCTAAGTCATGTATCTCACCATTCAGAAATTGGAAATTTGGCCAATGTCTTGACACAATCTTCACACACTTCCCATTGTCTTCTCAATTGCTTGGATGCCTTCCTTTTTGACCCAAGCACTACACCAAGAATAAATTATGTGGTGTTCATTAGTGTTAGCAAAAAGGTTGCAGTCCAAGTTTTACTTAAAGGTAGGAATCTCGTTGGGTATTTTTGTGCCACATAACCTTTCTATATCCATACCTTTCCATATCCAACCTTGTCCTGGTCTTATACATGACTAGATTTCCTGACATCATTCCCATAACAAGCACTTATCCTTTATTTCTTTGGTTATTACCTCGTAACCAAATTAAAATTACATGATAATATGTCAGTGTGTGCATTCAAAATCTAACAAGCTTTGATAACTATAACAGGCCTCCAGCCTTTACCACACCTAGTGGTAACTTATTCATGTTAATTCACTTAAACAATACCATACTGCGTATTATAAAAATTCAATTTGGGGAAATTCTTACATACATTTCCCTTTGGTAATTATGCAACATAATTTCAAAAGAGAAATACTTACCTGCATAGCTTCCATTAAACGAAATTAATGCTACCTGATTGGCTGATGATAGTAGAAGCTCGCATGCCTCTTTATCAGTCTTATAATCAACATTCCAAATTTCTTTGCTTCCTTCCATATGCAGCAACACTTGCAAACATGCAAGCATTCTCACTTTATGGTTGTCCCAACAAGCCATAACATACTTGTTGCTACAGTAATTGCAACAACTTCTTTCTCCCTGTATCACTTTTCCTTGTTTATCCCAAAAGTCTTCAATTCTTCTGGATTCTTGAATCTTCATGTGCTCTTCACTATAATCATTGTGCATGATTATTTATAACGTGAGCACTTTCTAGCCAAATCACCATTGGTTGCCTTTTCTTTTCCAACCAAATACTAAACTGATATTAACCTTCAGCTTTTATTTAATTCATGGATCCATCTATCCCAACTCATACTTGGATGAATTATAATTTCAATCATGTTCTCACATAGACTTTGGATCTTCAACATCCATTTACTTTTTGGATTGAACTACTCAACTCTTGCTTGACTAAATACTTTAGTATTTGAGTTTTTCTTTCACTCTTGTCTTCTCCTTGCTAACTAACCTCAAACTTGGCTTGCATAGCCAATCTCTAGCATAGTGTAAGGATGCACATATGCCTCCTTCTTAGCTACATATAATTAATTAAAAGTACTTAATACTGTTTTTAATTTACCATCATAATTCCAAGTGATACTTCCACCCCCTGGAAATGTCACTCATGGCTCTATGCCACTTGAGATGGATTCTTCTCATGCATCGTCTTTTTTGCATTCAAAACCATGCATAGAACCATTTTCTTCTTCATGGTTCCTTACTGACTCTCTACAGAGATTCATTTCACTTTTAAGTCTTTATTGGATTTGACATCCCCATGCTATTGTGCAAATATCTTCAATACCTTTGTAATGCACCAACAATCCTCTACTATTCTTGCTTTCCCTCCTAGAGTGTTGTCTTGCATTCCCATTAGCTTGATATATACCTCATGAATTCTTCTTCCATTATCCTAGGATGTTCATGGACTGGAAACTACATACTATGTTGATATTATTTTTTAGTATTCCACTATTATTTTGATTCCTCTGATCCAACTCCTACATGACCCAATTATATTTCTAGTCATGTTTTTTGAGTAACCTTGGATAGTTAACACCAACTTCCTTCTTGACGTACTTGATTTATCCCTTCCTTATATGATCATATCAACACTTGGATTTGTTTGATGGTTATTACTTTCTCCTATCTTGCATAATCCCCTTCCAACATTCCATAATGATGCACCTATGCCTCAACCGACACTCCTTACTTATGTGCACCTTCATTTCTTTACCCTTGAAGTGATGCCCTTCATACCATGCTTCCACTGTGCACTCTGATAACCATAAGGGAAGCATTGCTCTATAATTTCATAGCTAATCCCTGGATATGATGCACTCTTTATCAATATATGAATTAATCATATTTCTTTATCTGATTACTATCATTCTGATAGTCAATTCCTTTTATAATATATCTGACTCCAATGTATTACTTAATCTGTATATTGGTTTCTTTGGGAGTGAATGTACTTTCACTAATTCATTCACTACATGATCTATTCCTTTTCCCATATTCCATTGAGTACTTGATTAACAAGAGTGGACTTCCTGTAGTGGCTTCCCAAGACTTTATGGCTGCACCCATATTCATACCTTAACAATTTGTAGTCTTGGATTTTAGTCATCTTATGAAAGATATTTATCATAACACTCTTTCCCTGAGTACCTCTGTTTATATTAACTAAATTTAAACCTTCTCACCTCGTAATAACCAAAATTATTTAACTCTACAAAAATGTGCATACAACAAAATTTGTTAGGCTAAATAATTTAACAAATTTATGAAATTATGTACAATTATGTTCCAATAATGCATCATAATTCCTTATTTTGATCTCTTGTGAAAATTAACTACCCAAATCAATTTTATGGATGGATAATTAGACTCCTCTATCCAATACCTTTCTAATGACTGCTCCCTTGCTCAATTCTGAGTCTTACGCAGAAAGTTATGGTCATTTGAAAATTGTCCATTAATTTCTCTTGTTCACACTTCAACTTGGTGCAAATCTACATTGTAATTATGCATTTTTGCAGCTACTCCATTGGATCTTTGGTAAGAGCTCAATTGTTTTTCTTCATATACATATTTTGGATGGTCTGTCCAAATTTGACCTCTTTCTGGGTTCTGGGTTACTAGTTACAACTTGTTGAAGTTCTAGGCCAATTAGTGTTTTTGGTATGGAACGCTACATGTAACTTTTGTATCATCTTAAACATTTTTAGCATGCCCAAAATTTTAATTCAACTTCAATATTGTTTTATATGGTTTAGTATCTTTCCATAGACTGCTCATGTGCCTCAATATGATTCTAGAGCATAAAGTTATGGCCCTTCGAAGTTAGTTGGGTCTTAAAATTTACGTTCCATTGTCTGTCCTATAACTTCCTCATAAAATCTTCGTTTGATGAATGGTTTACACCATTAGAAAGCTCTCTCCAGGCTCTTTCATTTGGGCTGCAGAGACATTGTGTACCTTGGTACGCAATGTTCTAAGGGTTTTTGAGTAGCTAAAAACGTTGTTTAGGGCCTCAAAAATGCATTGCAAAAAGATGACCTTCAAACAATGTAAAATGTCGCAGAAATTTGCTAGTTTTTTGTTGTTGTACACCATCCAAACGACTTCATGTACAAAAATTTGAACATGTACACCCATATTTAGCATGTGTAGAAACACCATAAGGTAGCGCATGCTTTGTGCACCTATAACCAATGTGGATCACTTCTCTATCGCACCAATAATTGGTAAGCACTACTTTTGTGTAGTGTGCCAATATCCACCGCCCACAATTTTGGTTCATGCCTTAATACTTGTTGCGCGCAATTTTTGTGTCACGTGCTAATATTCCATGTGCATTGCACTCTACGTGCTGCACCATACCAAATTTTAGTATGCCCCCACCATGCACTAGTACTCTGCGCGCACCATTAACTAAATTGTCGCGTGACAGCATAAACCCACATTGCACGTGCACCAACAAAATTTCTCTGCACTCTATCAATACTGTGCACACCACACGCGCCATTATTACACGTGCGCACACCGTGCATGCCAGTATTACGCATGTGCCACTCATTCTGCACTGCGTAATGCTAAATTTAGTGCGCACATCCGTGCATCGTTATTTTTCGCGCATTACCACTCTGCACCGTGCAATGCTAAATTTAAGTGCGCACACACGCGTGCCAATATTTTTCATGCATTACCACTCTGCAACGCACAGCGCCAAATTTACGTGCGCACACCCGTGCGCCAATATTTTCCACACAATTACCACTACGCACCGCGCAGCACCAAATTTAAGTGCACACAGCCACGCGCCAATATTTTTTTAGCATTGCCACTCTGCACCGCGCAATGCCAAATTTAAGTGCGCACACCCATGCGCCAATATTTTTCGCGCATTGTCACTCCACACTTCACAGTGCCAAATTTTAGGTGCATGACCATGCACCCTTATTTTCAACACATCACAAGATTTTCACTGGGCATCATGCATTTTTAGTGCACACACCTGCACACATTCATTTGTAAGCACATCAATTCCTCGTGAAATCCGTTGCAGAAATTTGGGGATTTTGCCAAAAAAAATCCCAATTTTCACCATAGACATTCTGCAACTATGAAATCTATTCAATTTCACAGTGATAACACCAATTTAACCTTTGCAACAAAAAATCGTTGTTGGTTGACATCCCTAGAATGAATTTTTCCCAACTTAATTCACGAATCGAGAATTTTAATCAACTAATCTTGCTCCATCTGTCATGGCTTCCATGTAACTTCAAATTCAACCAATTCCAGGTCTTAAATTGCTAGAACATAAATAAAATTAAGAATATCTCACGACTTGGCCAAATTTCTCCATTTCCAATGAATTTAACAATAGAAATTGGGGCTTTTTCCCAATTCCATGCAATTGCTTCTAATTTTTACCATGGACACTCTGTAACTTGAAATTTGGCCACTTCGAAATCAATTCTTTATGGAATTTCACTTCAATTCAACTTTCTCGACCCATGCAGGCTCAGTGTTGAAAATTAAAGCCCCGATACAATATTGTAACATCCCCAACATCCAACTAGGCTATGCCACATAAAAAAAAAAACTGAACTGTATGCAAATTAAAACATATACACAAAGAAACTCTTGCGGAACTTTATATATAAAACTTAAAACAGACAAATACATTATGTAACTACACCGATTCATACGGAAATAACAGTGAACATATACATTCAGCATAGACAAGCAATACCCATAAATATAAAGACGGGTATAAACCACACACAGGAAAAACCCATAAAAATAAACACATAAATAATAATGCAACATGTAATTTAACACACAATTGACACTTATCTTGGTAAGAATATCACCAACTGCATGCAGACCTTCCACGAACCTCCCAGCCTTATACCACGCTGCTCATCACTCTTAGCAGTGGGTCACCCTCGAGTTAGGACTAAACTCCACCCGGGTAAAGGGATTCCTAACCAGGATGATGTATCTTAGACAACAGGAAAGACTCTGCCACAGGTGCCAACTCAAACTAACAGCCTACAATCCCTCATTCCCCACATGCATGTCCCACCCTAGGAAGTGTTCCCATTCTCTGCTCAACAATCCTTTGGTTGCCCCACTTCCTTTCTGGGGCTTCAACAATAGGCCAGACAGGAAGTCTCAGAGCCCTGTAGCTGCAATTTGGCACCTTCGAGAAATCCATTCCCAGAAATTATCTCACCTAGAGAAAAATTGCTCACAGGCCTGACAACCCACCTCTTCAGTATCGCACGGGCATGACAACCTGCCTCTTCATTCCAGCTCCCAAGCTAACCAGGTACAGTTATAGGTATGGGTATGGGTACGGATACAGTGACAAGAAGGTACAAATACAGGTATAGGAAGGTGTGAAAGATAGCTGAGTGAGTGAGTGAATGAAGAATAGAATGAATGAATGAGAAAATTAACTAAGTCCAAACTATATGTATGCATATTCCCAGCTTGACACTTGTCATGTTGAGAACCACTTTGGCCCACTTGTCCCCATCCTTAGAACTTAGGATAAAATAATTATCCATACTTTATACTTTAAGGAATATTAATATAATATTATTTTTTGGCTTAACCTCCCTAGCTTAGCCCCTTATCCTTAACTTTTAGCCCCCCTTTCCCTAACTAGTGGATTTTATTCCCCCATATTATTTTATCGTGGTCAGTCTACACGCAACGATGTATTATATTAATGATATGAGTATTTACATATACAAAAGTAGACCCACTAGCCTTTAGCATCTAGGCTCTCTAGCCTAATCATCACATAATCCTTTTGGCTTATAATAATTGGCTCACCAACCTATAAAACACAACATATACACAAAAGTCTCTCTGGCCTCAAAATCCCACGCACTTAAGTTTGTTGCGCACGATATCCTGGAATCTGCACACTTCATCATTTTAGTGTGCAGTACATGTGCTCACTATACCATGGAAGGTGCATGCAAAATGATATAAAAGAGCTCACTAGCTTAAGTACATTTACAATTTGGGGTTCAGCCTAGGGGTATTGCATAGTCCAAGATGGTTTCCTTCTTCTCTCTTTATAGTGTCGGTCTTCTTGTCCTTCCTTATAAAATTCTTAAACTGCTTATGTGGGAGATTGGAAAGTTTCTTTGTGGGATCTTCTTGAACATGATTTCCCCTATTCTCAAGGTGAGTGGATTGCACACAAACTTTTTCAATACCAGTGGGGTTAAACAATAGCAAAGTATGACGAATATAACTGTGAAGTGCACCAATATACTTCATTAAAGTTTCATAACAATCCAAAGGAATGTTTAATGCAAGAGCTTTCTTCCTAAATTCTTCCGTGAAACTTTGTACAGTTTGACCTTTACTTTGTCTTAAAGTTTTCCATTCCATCATTGCTTTATGCAAATAACCCAATGGATAAAATTGTTTCCTTACTACTAATTTAAATTCCAACCATGAGGAAAGAAGATTACCACACTTACTTTTGTCTTGAAGTTTTCTCTCCCACCATACAATACTCAAGAGCGGTGCATTCCAAACGAAGAGAATCTAGTTGCACTTTAACTTCCTCTTCATCAATATGTTGAACACAACAATATACTTCAACCTGTTGGATACAATTATCTAGCTTTTCAGGATTAGCATCTCCATTAAACATAGGTAAAGCAAATTTTACATCAAGCTTTAATAATGGTTTCTTAAAAGAAGCTTTATGGCTAGAATGATGAGAATAATGAGAATGTTCAAAGGAAGAAGAGCTCGAACTTGATGGTGAAGATGGAGGCTCAAGAGGGTCTCCTCCGGCCCCTTGATTTACCGAAGCATTATCATCAGCTTGTGCTTCCTTTTTCTTCCCTTTCTTCTTCATCCTCTTCTCATAGTCTCCATACATTCTCTTGACCATTTCTAACATGTGATAAAAGACCATATGGAAGTTTTTCTCCTGTTCATCACACTTGTCCTCTTCTGTCATTTTCTTCCTTCGATATGCGCAGTCAACTTCGGGATTGAAAATATTAAGAGTTCATTCACCCTACTTATGTTTGTCCCTAGCAACCATTCACACTCAACCATTCAAGTCAAATATGAATTCTTTGATACCAACATGATCTAGGATCTTTTCATCCAAGTGACTTATAAATAATTGTATTAAATGAGCATAAATTAAATTTCACCATAAAGAAGGAAAATCTAAAAAATGAAGAGACATAAGCATCAAATCTGAACACAAAAACTTCATAACGGAGTTCATCCCTGGTGGACTATGTCTCTGGGTCCTGCTCTCAAATGGGTAGGCCTTTTTAGTAACTCAGCAAAAGAATTTGGAAAAATACATAAGTATACCTCATTTTGGAATTAAGCTGCAGAAGCTTTGCTCAAATCATAAAACAGATAGCACAATTGAATTTGTGGTGTCGAATTACCCAAAAATGACTATCTCTACGCCTCAATCCTACTATGGCAATCTAAGGCCCTTGAGAAATCTCGTCTCGGTTTCTGTGCATGCTCCCTGCATTTAATTCTCTGTACTACATCTCGGTTTCCATGCCCGATCATATTGTCACACCCTCCTTCGTCGTCTATGGGCGACCTTAGAATTTAAGGAAAAAATGAGGTAGACTACACAACGTAATCTGTTGGCCCAATGGTGGCGGATGTTATTGTTAAGGCGTTGTATGGGGGGAAGTCTCGAGGTCAAGCTCGCGGGCTTCCCCTTTTGGGTTATAGTTATAACAATAAACATATATGTAGATTGGAACTTTTGCCAGTTTGGATATTTGTCGGAGTTTACTATTTGGCCGCCAGATCTGACGGGGCTCCACCAAATTTGGCGAGCCAGTTTTTTTTTTTTTTTTTGAAATTCAGTTTTGGGCCCTCATTGGGAATTTTCCCACTGCCACGTGGCATCCCATGACTGGGCCACATGGAATCCAACCATTGGGTCACGCTAAACACTTACATAGTCACCTACCACATCACCGTACGATCTTCTACGTGGTTGTACGGACTGCCACGTGGTGCTTTTTCATTGGTCCATGGATTGACCTGAAAATGCCAAAAACGAGTGACACATGGCACCCTTTGGTGCTTCCACGTCACCATGTTGACATCAGCATGACACATGTCACCCTCTATGTGTTCCACGTACATTGTACGGATGTTGACTTCATCTGTACTGATGTTGACATCAGTAGTACGGATGTTGACTCATCCCTTGCTGTGATCCAGGTGGATATCGGTGGCCACCCACCTTTTCCAACTGGTCAAAACAGTTTTCTGCCAATTTTGGTAATTTACTATTTTTAGCAGTTTTCACTTATGGAGCTATTTTGAGGCCCTCAACAATGTTTTTTGGGAAAACAGGTTTTCAATCTACAAGTTCCTTCGATATTGCACCTAAAATGAATCCCCTCGACGATACCTTTCCAACGGGTTATCAAGTGCCTAAAATGGAGATCGTATGCAAAAGTTATGACCCCGGTGTTAAGCCCTAATATTGGCTCATTACCCCTTAATTAGGGCATATTAAATTAGTAATGTTATTTTATTTATGTTGGCTTTATTCCATTAGTTGTAATTATACCTCCTAGTCTCCTATATATACCAAGGAGACATTTTCAATTGGAATCATCTTGTACTTGAACATTTATGTGGGGTAAAAGGAGGTTGCCCCCTCGAAGAGGCTTATTATCTAAAATTATCTATTTTTCAAGGCGTTGAGTACTTATTCTGAGGTTTTTCTATGCTATATTGATATTTGGTTC
>WSFP011416908.1:0-23585 GCA_009831015.1 Picea engelmannii
AAAACTTGTATTTATAAGAGGCCTAGCACCTCATTTGTACACACACTCATCAAGCTCTCTCTATCAAGTGCGCAAGTATGAGAGTGACGCATCTACAAGGAAGAGTATCTCAGTAAAGGGTTTTGGTCATCTTGGTGAAGGACTATCTTGGTCTAAGTGGTGCGCTACTTTGTTTTGGTTAGGGTTTCTGGTGGATCTTCTATTTGGTGAGAACTCTCTTGTGAGAGACACTGTACTTATTTATTGAATCTATATTAAAGAAGTTTTATTGGGTTTTCTTCCCCTTGAGGGTTGTTAATATTATGGTAGCTGCGGGAGGTATTTACCTCCACATGTAAACCTGATGAGAATAGAAGACTCCAGAAAGCAAGAGAAAACCCTAATGAGTTGGCTAATAACCCTAGAAGTCTTGTCGACTCAAGAAAATAATTTATATTAGGTTATTAGCCTCCAAGAGAAGAAGTCATCTAGAAATAATAATAATATACTGAACAGACATGTACCCAGAAGGAGAAGTCGACCCCAGCAAATTTGGCAGAACCACTATAAATACAGGGCGCCAGTTCTCATTTGACACATCTCAGAGTTGCATAGCAGCAACTGGTGCGCACTGCAGTTCCCAGTTTGGTGCGCACGTGTGGAGGAGAGTTGCAGGTGCAGCTGCTGCAACAACTAGTTTTCAGTATTGGCTTGGACTATCTCTTGGCTAGGGTTTGGACTATCTGATCAACTATTGTTGGTGCACTATCCTTGGAGGAAGATGCGCTACAACCTGTTTGGCTATCTAGCCTAGGGTTTGCTTCTAGAGTAATTCTCAGTCAAGGTTAAGGTGCTCGGAGGGTGGCTTTAGCCTATGGTTGGGTGACAAGGGTATTGTCAATGGTAAAACGAGCACATATGCTTATATATTCTAACAAGGGTTTCCTAGGATAAATGCTTGTGTACTCCGTGATTGTGTTTCTTTCAGTAAGATCCTTATTATGTTGTTGTTATAATGAAGATTAATAATAACAGATTAAGCAAAAAACTTTAACATCTTTGGGTGGTTTTGAGACTTTTCCCCCTTAACCCCAAACAAATGCTCAAAGACATTATGCAATTTGACAAGTTAGGTTTAGAGAGGGTCTCAGGGTGTCCTATTGGGCTAATACCCCTTAAGTTTGGGGTGTTTCCCAAGTGGAGTCTAGTCCAAGTCATGCAAGTGTATGAGGTGGCATGGAGTAAATATTTGGGCATGGGGTGCATGTGATAACAGGGAAATGTAGAGTTTACCTATGGGTGCCTTTGGGGAGGTCGAGTTGAACCTTGTCATGGATGCCACTGTTTCTTAGCCCATTCATTGTCATTTATTCTTAGTTTTATTTATTTTGATCTTTTGCTCTTGTGCTACAAGGGAATAGTTAAGGGACACGTCTTGATGACCAAAGGTGACAATGTTATCCACAAACATTTCACGAAAAATAAGAAGGTTGGCTCGTAATGAGACCCCCTTTCTCTTGGCTATGCCACCAAGAGCCACTGCCCTGGTTTGGTGACCAAACAGGTGGTAATGTCATACCACTACATGTCCATGGTCATAATAGGTTGGCTCGTGATGAGACCTCCTATCCATCAGCTAGTACCTTGAGTGTTTATGTTATCTTGTGTGTCCCCTTTTCATACTGAGAAGTTTTTCACTGCTTTCCCGAGGATCCTTGGGCGAAGCATCTCAAAGGCTTCAAAACTGGCTTTTGACTCTTGCCAACTACTTTTACCTTATGGGCCTTTAGCCCCTTCTTCCCACGAGGTAAGGTACAACCCTTCATAGTGTAGCCAATCCCAATGTCCAAAAGGAAAGGGAAGATGGAAGGAATAAATATGGAAAGTGGTAAGTATGGAGGGAACAAACGATGACTCTTCAAAGATCCACCTAGTAGCAACCCATCCTAAAGGGAAATCAAATTACTAGTGCATTATGTCACCCTCCCATATTTAAACAAGGCAAAGAGCATAATTTCCAAGCAAACGTCATGAAATGAAGAATGATTCAAATACAACATGTTCGAGTGCTTCAAAATTCAAAGTGATACATACCATTATACATGGACTCATTAGCTCATGGAACAAGACCCACTGCTACTTCAAGACCAGGTTGGTGTGATGGACGTTGTTGTTGGCGATATGTGGACGTTGTTGTTGTTGAAGAAAAGAGGGGTCCTCTGGGACTATGCTTAGGTCGTTCGACTCTTGGCACTCCATCTCTGGAACCTGTGGTCCTCGAGACACAATCTCCTTAGTTATCCCTAGGCTAGGGGATAACATCTGGCTCCAACTCGGGGACGTGCTCATTGTATAGCACATTAGAACCTCAACATCTCCAGTATGACTTGTTCCTACTAAATCTCAATAAAATATATCAATAACATTTAGGGTGGTGATATCACCCCTTGTCCATATATGATATACAAATTAAAATAAAACAAATTCTAATCATGAGCATACATATATACATAATGAAACAAGACAATATGAAAAATGTAACTACAACTATGCTAGCATGATATGCAATGGTATGTACAATGGATGCAAATGCCTACCTATTCTAACTTACCTGTACTCACCTATCATGTTGCTGGCGGGAAATAAGGCTTGAGGTGGATAGCATTCACAGGTAGCTTCAAAGCCTCTCTGTCAGGTGTTGACAGACTAAAAGAATTTACCCTTGCTTGACCAACAATCTTGTATGGCCCTATCCATAACCCGTCAAACTTCTTGTGCATACCAATTTTCTCTCTTCTTTTGTCCCATAACAACACCAGATCTCCTCTTTCAAAACTTCTATCCTTTGATTTGTGATCAAAAGTGTTCTTAACATTCACTTGATTTTTTGCCATTTTATCCAAAGCAATTCTCCTGGATTCATCTAATTCTATCAACTGATCAATTCATCCTTGAAACGCCTCTTGCTCTGTGGTGTACTGTAGAGAGAAACGAAGGATAGGGATCTGGAAATTCACAGGGAATTTCGTCTCTAACCCGTATACTAGCTTGAACGAATCCTTTCCAATAGAAATTTTTGTTGTTATACGATCTGCCCATAGAGCGTACTTGATCTTGCTATCCCAAGCCTTCTTGTTTTCCCCTACAACCTTTTTGATGATGTTCATGAGATTCTTGTTGCTTGATTCTACCAAGCCATTTCCCTGAGGATGGTAATTCGATGAGTGGGATAGAGTGATGCCATACTTAAAACCAAACTCTGCTAAGGCAAGGGAGCTAAATGCTTTGGCATTGTCGGTGGTGATCTTGGGAGGTGTTCCAAATCTTGTTATGATTCTTTCTTCCAAGAAGTTGATGACTACATCCTCAGTAGCCTTCTTTGTAGGAATAGCCTCCACCCATCTGGTGAAGTAATCTGTGGCAGTCAAAATCCACTAGTAGCCATTACTTGAATTGTCCTTGAATTCACCAATAAAATCCAAACCCCATTGTTGAAAAGGAGTTTCTATGACTACAGGGTTTAGGGGTTGTGCGGGAAGCATTAGTTTTTCGTCAAAGTATTGACAAGGTTGGTAAGAGCGGACATATCTGTGAGTATTAGCGAACAAGATCGGTCAGTAATATCCAACTCTCAAGATCTTGTAAGCAGTCGTGCAAGCAACAACATGCCCTCCACAATACCTTGAATGTAGTTTCTTTAATAGGTGGTTAGCTTCATCTTTGTTCACACATCTAAGGAGAACTCCATCTGAGTTTTTCCAACCTAAACCATCTTCAGTCAAGCAGTACTTCATAGCCTTGAGTCTCAAAGCCCTTCTTTTATAATCTATCAGGTGGTTTGGGCAAGATAAGTTCCTAAGGTAGTATATTATGTCGGAATACCATTCATCATGTTCTAGTTCACTCACCACCATATTCATTTGTTCATTTTCTCCCATTTGTATGGCTTCTTCATTACTTTCAGTTAACATCTGTGCTAACCCTTGTCCCTTTATGATCTTTGTGGGTTTTATCTCCAAGTCATATTCTTGGATTTTGGAAACCCACTTCCCCCTAATGTCCATGCAATCATGTTGTGACAAAACATCCTTCACTGTCGGGTATGGGACATAGGCCTTAATCTTGTTATAGCCAACGTAGCCTCTAAATTGTTTGAGGGATTTAACCAGGGCATAAGCATGTTTCTCGATAATTGAATAATTCAATTATGAATCCCTAAGGACTTTTCTCATGAATGCAATAGGGTGCTCATGATCATCAACGTCCGTTTGCAATAAGACACCAACAATGGTATCTTGAGAAGTAAAGGAGAATATCATGAAGTCATGTGAGTAATTAGGGCTAACTAAAACCAGAGCTTGGGAAATGGCATTCTTTATGTCTTCAAAGGATTGTAGACTCTTGTCATCACATCTAAACGCCACATATTTCTTAAGCAAGGCACTCATGGGCTTTACTCTCGCAGCAAAATTTCAAGCAAATCTTCGAATAAAGTTTATTTTTCCAAAGAATGATTGAAGGCCTTTTTTATTAGCGAGGGGGGCGTACATTCTTGATAGATTGGATTCTTTCTGGATCAAAAGAAATCCCTCCTCATGATACTATGTGCCCTAATAACTTTCCTTCATCTATCCCAAAAATGGACTTTTTAGGGTTCAGGGAAATACCATATTTCCTACACCTTTCAAAGACAATCTTGAGATGTGAGATACGATATTTCCTCTCTTTTGACACGACTGTGAGAGCATTTTGGTAAATTTCTATAATCCTCTGGATTAGGTCCCTAAAAGCAAAGTCCATTTCTCTTTGAAAAGTTGAGCCTGCATTCATAAAGCCAAATGACATTCTTAAATATATGAATGTTCCCCATGGTGTAGTAAATGTTGTTTTGAATTGATCCTCCCTTTTGACTAACACTTGATTGTATCCATAAAATCCATCTAACATAAACATCATGTCTGCCCAGGTGACCCTTTGTAGCAAATGTTCCATGTTTGGGAGGGGATAATTGTCCTTCAATGACAGTTGGTTAAGGTTCTGGAAAGCAACGCATAGGCGGATGTCACCACTCTTCTTTCGAACAACTACCAAATTAGACATCCATGATGAACACCTAATAGGGACTATGATACCAGCGTCTACCATCTTTTGGAGCTCCTTTTGTATCTGATTTTCCAACTTAGGGTTAATGTGCCTTAATTTTTGTCGAAAAGGTTTAGCTCCTTTTGTCAAGGGAATGGCATGTTGGATGACATCACTCCTGTAAACCTTCAATTCATCATAAGTCCAAGCAAAGGCATCCTTAAATTCTCTAATGAGGTCAAGTATTTCATTTCTCTCCTTCTCGGCGGTGCCTTCCCCTACCTTTACCATTCTTGGGTCCATCTCGGTCCCAATATTGAATTCCAACACCTTATCTATTTGTTGTTTGGGGGTTTTTCCTTTGTAAATATCATGTCTATCAAAGAGTTTTTCTAAAGGAATGCACCCTTTCAGTAGAGTGTTATTGTGCAAATTCACTACCTCAAGATCCATGGATTCAACCAAGAAATTTACTTGCGAATCGATGAACTCCCTACTATTCTCCATGAATCCAAGGATCTGATTGTCATCCTTAAAAACCTACCAATGCTTTAAGTTGTCAGGGATTGATGGTCTAAACACAACCTCCATTTTGCACAAATTTTGAAGGGGGCCTTCACAAGGTTGCAAGGTGGATGTCGAAACAGTCAGGGCATATGCTACGTAATTTTCCTCTCTGGGGACTGCTTCAATTGATACTATTTCAAAACATTTTGCAATGCCCCTAGCAAAGTCTCAGTACATTTTGAGCCTCTCATTCTTCAAGGCAAAGTTTAGTAGTGCTTGTGAAACCACTAGGTATGAATCGCCAATGACCCTCAAGTTCCTTATTCCCCTATCAACGACCAAATTAATACCTATGATTAAAACCTCGTATTCAGCAACATTGTTTGTGCAATGATATTCAAGCCTATAGGAGTAGTAAAAGGTTTCCATGGAAGGAGCAGTTAGGACAATCCTTGGCCCTGAGCTAAAACTAGAGTGAACACCATTAAACTCTAGCGTCCATATTCCTTCAGGTTGTTTGAAAAGTTCGTCTCTGGAGTCTCCTTGAACAAACCAGCTTTCTACTCCATTGTTTACATAGAGGAGTTGATCAGTGGGTTCTTCGGAGGCTTCAATGAGACATTTGATGATAGGTTCCTTATGAAGGGTGATAAATCCTCCCTCGAAATGGGGAATAATATCTTTAGACCCTTGGTCTTGGAAGCTTCCGCCTAGTTTTTATATCAGAGCTTTGCAGAGTAGGGTTCCCCAACTACTTAACGTGTCTATTACTATTACATTGATTTTAAAAGGGACATTGGGGCAAGTGTGGAAGGCAACAACCAAGTCTTTAATAAGGCCATCCCATGTACCATCATACGGTCACGATATATTAAGTCCCAGTTGGTGCATGACCCTTTGAGTCATGATATTTCTGGAAGCATCTGGATCAAAAACACAAATATGGAGGAAGTCATTTATTTGGAGGGTAACATAGAAAGGTGTAGGTTCACCATACTTCTGAGATGGTGAACCTACACCTTTCTATGTTCTTTCACAAAATGACCATAGAATGTTCAATGTTCTTTTCTTCATTCTCCCAATTTTCAGAGATTTTTTTGGAGGCATCTAGATCCTCAAATGGTTCATGTTGTTTTGAAAAAATTAAGGCACCTTTCATGTTTGAGAACCCATTCTTCCAAGTACTAGTCCCTTTAGGGGGAATGGTTAACTTAATCTCATCGTTTACCTCTAGTATCCCTAGGAAATCATGTTCTTTCACGATGTTTTCCTCACTGACCCATATGACATCATCTTGGTCCTGAAGAAGATTTACTTGGGGAAAGGGATCACATTGTTTGAGATTTTCTTCAATTTGGTAAGCACCATCTTGTGCCTCCTTAAGGTTTATTGGGAATCTATTTCCAAGGAGGGATTGGAAATTTCCTTTAAAACAATTGAGGAATTGTCTAAGAATAGCACTCTCTGGTTGAAAATCGGAATCAATTCGACCAAGCAAGGTATTAAACCTATCATTGAATTCCCTAACAGTCTCATCATCCTGTTTGCAAATTTTGAGATATTGTGAGTAAAGGGAGGCCATATCTTCCATTACACCCCACCTTTGCAAGAAAACATGTTCTAAATCTTCAAAGGTTCTAAGGCTCTTGCTTGGGAGGTTAGTGCTCCATTTCCTAACATTTCTAGTAAGCGAGGCAAGGAAAAGTTTCATAAATATGTCAGGATGTTCTTTCCCAGACTAGTGGAAGTCGTAGCTTTCACAAAAATTGGTCCAATGTCTGTTTCCAGAAACCCCAGCCTCTCCGAAAAACTTGGGTATCCATGAATCAACACCCTTAGGTAGATCATGTAAGCCCCCTTTGATATTAGCAAAGTCCAAAGGGTCGAAGAGTTCTTCGAGGGCCCATTTAGGAGGAGCCATGGGGATAGCAAGAACTACAGGATAATAAGGTGTGCACTGACGTCTGCTACGGGTCGTCATTGATGGAATCGCCAAACAATCTCTTTGAGATCATCAAAAGGAATGAGGGGATCACCCTCAGTGGGGTCGCCATGTAAGCTTTGTGAAATGAAAGATTTGGATAAAGGCTTACCGAAAAAGTGTCATTCGAGAAAAATTGACTCTATGTTCCCCCGACAACGACGCCAAAAATGTTATCGCACAATCTATACTTGCCCAAAGCCTAAAGGCAAGTAAGCCTAGATTGACATAACATTGAGGTATTCCTATCACTATCACCCAAATAAGATACTTCTTTTTGTTTAGGAGGGGAAAATGTTCACTCCAAGGGAGATGTCACAGGACCTAATTGGTTGATAAAGGAAGATGAGATAATGGTAAAACCCACTCCTCTCTAGGTCACTCAAATGAAAGAAGTCACTTGGTGTGGTTTAAAGGGTCGAGAGGAAGTTTAAGGTGAATGGTACCTTCCCTTTATCAATAAAACAACAAATGTTAACAATAACTAACGATATCAATGTTTTAAATCAGTGACTTCGAGATAGAAATGTGCTATTAAAACAATCTTATGTATGGACAAAGATCAAATGTATAGCAGCAACATTGTATCGAGAAATTGCAGAGAACGAGATATAAAGACTTTGCAAATGATAATACCTTTATTACTTAATATTTCTAGATTACCACAAGTCAATTAATGACTTTTAAAAGGGTTGTCAAGGTGTTTATAACAGGGTTGTCAAAGTGTCTATAACAAAAACAAATTAATAGCTATGACAGAAGCAAACTACTTCAAAAAAATAGTACTTTTTTAAGGCAATAATACACACTTTTAGCACTTAATGATAGCAATTTACTTAGCACAAGTTTTTTGGGCAGTTTTGTTGTTAATATAGGCTGTCGAGACTGCAAAACAAGGGTTGTAACAGCAGCAAGCTTTAAGTAATGAAAGTTGCGATAAATCCTTCAGAAATGTACTTTGAAGAGGCAATTAAATGTACACTTTTGGCTTTGGTTGATTGTACCTTGCCTTATACAAATTCTGGGCTGAATTAAGAGATCATATAAGCTTGGATATTCTACTAGGTAATGGTTGTAGCGGTGATTATGACAGCAGCAAGGTAGGGTTAGTTTACTAGGCTAGGTTAGTATTAGTATTAGTTAGTAATAGCTTCAAGAAAGAGAGTTTGAAAGTTGTTTTGATCTCATTCATCCACAAGAGCATAGAAATCAGTGTCTTTAGGCGCTTATGGATTCAATAACAGCAACAATATCACTTGGGAAATAAAGCAATTATAATATTTGTCTAAGGAGAGAGGTAGATGCAAGAGGTGTTGGCACTTAAAGGCCTCAAGCATCTATAAGTGTTTAAGAGAGGTTTTGCTAGAGAATAGGCACTTCTAGGCCCTAGCGTACCTTCATTCCTTAGCCTTTTGAAAAATAATTGGTAATTAGAGTGAAGTTACTAGAGAGCTAGCACGTTAGGGCTCTAGTAATCACTTCCAAAACAATGTATAATTGGCAAATTCAAGCTAGTAGAAAAGTTATAGGGAAAAAGAAGCACTTATGTTTCTCCCCAAAGTTTAAACAAGCAATTTCATAATCTTTGACATGAAACAAGCAAAATTTACCACAAACATTCATTACATGAATAAAATGCAGATTTTCTTCTTACTTCACCAAGAATAATCAAGTCAAACCCCAGTGGAAGACCATTCCACCATGAAAAATGCCAAGATACACCACCATAAAGCTTCCCCAAGAAATGTGCACTAGTTATTTCAGCCAATAACCCTTAAAGAGGGCGAAAATTTCAGTCCACCACTTGTGTGTCTTGAGTTATTATCAAATGAATGTCACTTTTGTCTTATTTATACCAAAATTGTGACCTTAATTAGTTCTTTAGGTCAATAATAAGGCCGACCTGACCAGTTTACTACACAAATTACATTTTTACCAAAATAAATTCAATTTGCATCTAAATAGGCCTCCAAGGATGATGTCATGCCCCTCTAGGGTGACATTGGGCCTCAAGTGTGGGACATTGGGCAAAGGAAATGAAACGTTGGGCATCCAAAAGCCTAAAATTTGCCCACATGTGACAATAGTCTCGTGAATACCTCCAAGGTGACAACCCCAGTTGACATGTGGCGTCTAGGGCTACATAGGTGATGTCCAAGGCCTCCCAAGGCCAACGTTCAAGTGAGAGGAGCATGAAACCTTAGGTCTGGGTCTCCCACAGTACCTCCTAAGGCAATGTCCTTCCTTCTTTTAGTGCAAGCCTTCAGTCTCTTCTTACCCCCTAGCTGGTGTTTCAGCATCCATCTGTGGGCTTTAAGCCCTCATGAAGGTCTGAACTAATCATTCCCTCATGTGTACCTGTCCATCGGGCAAGGTCCTGCAGAAACAACAAGTACGCCCTCCAGGGGTTCATAAGTCACAAGGATCACAGCATGTAAATCACATCCAATAATTAAATTACCCAAACATGTGCATCAAACCCCCCTTAACCCCAAACAAATGCTCAAAGATGTTATGCAATTTGACAAGTTAGGTTTGGAGAGGGTCTCAGGGTGTCCTATTGGGCTAATCCCCCTTAAGTTTGAGGTGTTTCCCAGGTGGATTCTAGTCCAATTCATGCAAGTGTATGAGGTGGCATGGGGTAAATATTTGGGCATGAGGTGCATGTGATAACAAAAAAATGTAGAGTCTTCCCTGTGGGTGCCTTTGTGGAGGGCGAGTTCCACCTTGTCATGGATCCAATTGTTTCCTAGCCCATTCATTGCCATTTATTCTTAGCTTTATTTCTTTTGATCTTTTGCTCTTGTGCTACAAGGGAATAGTTGAGGGCCATTGTCCTGGCTTGATTACCAAAGGTGACAGTGTTATCCACAAACATTTCACGGAAATGAGAAGGTTGACTCATAATGAGACCCCCTTTCTGTTGGCTATGCCACCAAGAGTCACTACCTTGGTTGGTGACCAAACAAGTGGTAATGTCATACCGCTACATGTCCATGGTCATAATAGGTCGGCTCATGATGAGACCTCTTATCCATCAACTAGCACCTTGAGTGTTTATGTTGTGGGGACCCTTTTCTTACTGAGAAGTTTTTCACTGCTTTCTCGGGGATCCCTGGGCGAAGCATTTTGAAGGTTTCAAAACTGGCTTTTAACTCTTGCCAACTACTTTTACCCTCTAGGCCTTTAGCCCCTTCTTCCCACGAGGTAAGGTACATCCCTTCCTAGTGTATCAAATCCCAATGCCCAAAATGAAAGGGAAGATGGAAGGAATAAAGATGGAAAGTGGTAAGTATAGAGGGAATGGACGATGACTCTTCAAAGATCCACCTAGTAGCAACCCATCCTAAAGGGAAATAAACTTACTAGGGCACTATGTCGCCCTCCCAGGTTTGAACAAGGCAAAGAGCATAATTTTCAAGCAAACATCATGAAATGAAGAATGATTCAAATACAACATGTTCGAGTGCTTCAAAAATCATAGTGATACATACCATGATACCTGGACTCATTACCTCATGGAGCAAGACCCATTGCTACTTCAGGACTAGGTTGGTGTGATGGACACTGCTACTGGTGATATGTGGACTGCTCTTGAAGAAAAGAGGGGCCCTCTGGGATTATGCTTAGGTCGTCCGACTCTCGACACTCCATGTCTGTAACATGTGGGCCTCAAGACACTGTCTCCTTAATTATCCCTAGGCTAGGGAATAACAGCGCATACTCGACCTATCTCCAAGATATGAACTTCACATTTACACCTCTTTTTGGGGTTGTTAGAAGTTGGGCTCTGATACCATGAAAAAAGAACTATTGAAGAAATCAACACGGATCTAAGCTACAACCATTGTTTCCAAGTTACTTGAGACAACCACAGAATAAAACACAAATTACGTAAATGACATCAAAACAAAGTAATTTTATTCTCAATAACCCTGTGCATACATAGATTTCGCCCAACTTGGATTTGCATGGACCTTACCCCCTGTACGGGTCCATACACTCACTGGTAACACTTAGGGCGACCGTACAGCAAAACTGTGGCTGCAATACTGCCTGATTTTTCACTTGTCTCATTCAAGATACTAATAAACACAGTGTATAAGTTATTCTCGGACCAGGGTAAGGTTCCCTTTCTTTGTTGGGTGAAGGTACAGTCTGTACGATATCCGTATTGCTCATACGAATTCCTCTTCCTGACTATTTGTTGGTTGCCTCTGCTTAGCAATGGCCCTAGCTCGACCTTCTTACTTCTACACAACCTCCTCTCTGTTTAGATAGACCTGTCCTAGTCTATATTATAGCCTTACTCGACCTCTCCTTTATTGTGCTTGTTGTTGGCCCTAGCTACCTCCTCATCCTACTCAGTAAGACCCTTCTCGGTCTATGCCTCAACCCTTCTCTGCCTCTCCTTACTGGATTTGTTGTTGGCCCTAACTCGACCTCTCTGGCAGGTATCATTAACCTAGCCCTTGACCTCCCTTGGAAGCACCTCCTCTCTCACAGTTGACTTCCTTCTCCTTTTTGGTTGATAGTACAACATGTACGGTATTCGTACCTGCTTTTACGGCCTCCTCTTTGCTTATGTTTGTTAGCTCTGCTTGTTGATGGCCCTACTCAGCTTTGTTATCTCTACATAACCTCCTCTACTTGTTTAATAAGACCCAACTTGGTCTAATCTTTAGCCCTACTTGGCCCTCTTGGTTAGTTGCAGGCCCTAGCTCGACCTTCTTACCAAGTTCTCCTCACCTAGCTCGACCTTCTTACCAGGTTCTCCTCACCTAGCTCTCGACCTCCCTTGGAAGTGTCTTCTTTCTCAATCGACTTGCTTCACTTTCTTGAGGTGATGAGATAATGAGGCTTACTAAGTTATTTGTAACCCTAGCATTTTCTCTCATGCAATCCTGACCCTAGGATCATCTCATCAAGACCTTAACCTAACAGTGGGGACTTGATCACTCATTGAGGCAACTTAAGTCACATCCAATGGTTGTGATTTAATCTTAAGTTGACTTGACTGGTCCCCACCAACTAAAGTGTTGTCTAGACATAAGTTGGGCCTCTTCCACACTACTAGACACCCCTAGTGTGGAAGAACCTGCTCGAGCTACAAATTCTAACATAAAATGGTATGAACATGTCAAGACCTCCAATAACACCATATGTTGAGTAAAGTAAAAAAGATAACGAGTACTTGTGCTACTTCCAACGTTTACATGACACTGCCATCATAGATAATAGAATATCATGCTCACTATATATGTATGTTGCCCGAGGACCCGTCCCCCCCAAAAAAACCTGCGTACCTGTCGTTCTTGCGTTTCAGGAACTTGGGGACCCTTAGAAAACTTACCCAAATTGTTGGGGGACTCCATCAGGGACTTGGGGACTTGTTGACCATCCCCAAGACATTCCAGGTATATTTCAGAGACATTTCAGACAAATTTCAGGGATTTTTTAGACAAATTTTGGGGATATTCCGAACATATATCTTTAGTCTTGACAATCATGGAAATTGATGGTTGGACAGTAAGATCATTTTTCCCATCCATTATTTTTGTATTGAATTGAATCTAAATCTGTTGTAAAAGTTGCAACTCAAAACATGGGTTTTGTATGATGGGTTTCAATTTGGGTTTTTGGTGATTTAAATATTGTATTTTCAGCAACGCTGTTAAAAGAAGCAAAGCTTTTGTGTCAAAAAAATAGCAAATGCAACATTTCAAAGGGTTGATCCTTGCGGTCATTGCTATTGTTCTTCTCATTTTTTTTGTCGTCTTTGCTTTTACATATTGTACATGGGTTTCCAAGAGTCATTCAAGTCTAGTGCTTCCACCATCCCAACCTCAAGCATTGTGAAAACAATAAGATAGTAGTGACTTCGATTGGGTACTAAATGTTTGAATAAATTCATATTCAACCTTCTTAATTTGAAATGTGAATCTATTCTCTTTACAGAACCAAAGTGTTTTATAGTGGTTTCCAATTCAGCTATAAAAATTTGCAAAACCTATTGAGAAAAGAATGTCTTTTATGTTTTAACATAATCATCATTAACAGGAAATATGAGGGGAAAAAACTGTTATAGAGATAGTTCTCACTTAAGTTTCTAAAGCTAAACTGCATTTTGCTCTTGTCTAGCAGCCAATAATGAAATGTCACTCGGCCCTTTTTTAAATTGCTCAAGCTTTTTCAGAATTGGCAAGTGTAAGAGCTGTGCATAATATTATATAGTATAGTTTGTTATACTTACAAGCTTGAAGCAGCTACAATATATATATATTATTTGTCGTCTCCAACCCGCTGTCCCCTGAAAAATTCGGGGGTGTGCCCAAGCCATCCCAGGGATGCGTCCCCCTGTCCCTGTCGTTCCCCCATCCCGAAAACCAATGCAACATAGCTATATATCAACACTGAAATCATTACGCTGCCAGATATCCAAATTAGTAATGCATAAGAATCATAAACAAAACATAATCATCCATGGCAAATCAATAAACCATCATTTCCAATCCCTCATGGCAGCACAAGCTGCTATCACAAGACAATGTGTTGTCATCGATTATTCAAAATGCTACCTCTAAGCAGCACAAGACAATGTGTTGTCATCAATTATTCAAAATGCTACCTCTAAGCAGCTAGGTGGTAGACCCCTCTTCGAGTTTTAAGCCAGAGCAATGAGCAAAGAGGCAATCTATATCCGAAGCTCAGGTAATAGTAGGTTCAACAGAGGTTAGGCTACCAGAAACTCGGTTTACTTTAGAAAATTTAGGTCAGAGGTAGCAAGACTCTGAAATTCAATATTGTTGACCAAAATGAGGTCAATATAACCAAGCGCTGCTGCAAATCAATGGTCGGGGGAGTACATGATATTGCTTCTAATTTAGACATGTTGTGTTTGCAAGAAGTTAAAATAGTTGGTTTGATGTTGAAAATGGCCCTTCGACGAATCTTGTCAAATGCTGCTACTTCTTTTGCTAACCATGTAGAAGGTAAAGAAGGTGCTGGTTTCCCCAAAGCTAGCCAATATATATATTTGAAATATTACGAGTAAATATCATTACATATTTGGATCCTAACATCCTTGAGAGATGAACTTACGGTAACAACTTGATTAACTCCCTCCCTCGGCAATGGCAGGAACCAAATCTGCAACATATTACCCAGCTCACAAGCTGAAGGCAATCAAGTTTTGGATCTCGATGCTTTAAATAGTAATATTTTTTAGTCCAAGAAGGAAAGTATTCTGCCACAGAAGCACAAGATGTGATGAAAGGCCTCCGCATTAAAACTGGCATCTCCTTGCTCTAAAGGACAATTACATATGAAGCAGCCAACGATATTGACCTTAATGACATTAGGAAGCAGTAGAGTAGTCCATAGAAATTCTGGAAATCTTTACAGGATCCAAAACTCAAAATAAATTGGATAAAGGAATATATAATGAAAAAGAATGCTTTCAAGGATATATATTGATACAACAGGACATTTTTCCTAATGCATATGAATATAATAGAAGATGCTCTAACTATAAATAATAACCTCACCCGGATTCTGAATCTTTGTTGTTCACTGCTCAATGATAGACAATGGAGCCAGGCTGTCATTTTTTTTGTCAAGAACTGCATTCATAAAGCATTACTTAATGCCTGCAGGCATTAATAGATCTCTTCGATATCTAAACTATTTTGGATGTTCATGAACTTGAAATACTTCTGATCTCAGATTACATGGAATTAATTGGGCTCCTAATTTGATTTAAATAACCACTGCAAACAGTTTTCATAAGAGGCTTTCTGCTCATGTAAAACCCTGCTCCAAAGTTCAACAGAAATGTTGCTTGAGCTATTCCTGGACTCTCTAAAATGTACAAACTCAGAATTCCAAACAGCCATCTAAGATGGGTCATGCCTTACAAAAATGGGCAATGTACAAACTCCCTGATGTTTCAAATAGACCAGGTTGAACTGGCATACTGCTGAAATACCCATTGCTTTCCAAGTTAACTTTGTAAGGTAGACCATTCTGTTTCAGCAAGTTCCCACAGAATAAAATGCAAGGACAGATGTCTAGAGCTTGATAACCTTCTCTTGTGAACAAGGTAACGAGTAGAATTGGCGTTTTGGTGACTGAGTTGTTGGCACGAGACATGACTTCCTTTTAACATGCCCTAGACATCTTTTGCAGTTGTCTTGCAGAACTATGATGGTTGAGTTGGTACACTCTGTAGAGACGTGATCTGATAGATGATTATTTGACACATCTGATGGTTAAGCGAGGACATGCTCCTCATTTTAAAAGCTGTACTTGTCTACTAGGCAAAGAATTTTATTTCCATATGCTCAGAAATTTCAAATCACAATAACAGTATCTGCCACTAGAAAGTGACATTTTTATAATTGATACAATATGACCTCAGAACATTGCTGGTCTCAACTGTTGGCATACTGTTTTATGAGATTAGAGAGTTTTCATATGCTGAATTATGGACAGAAAGTTTCTCCATATAATACTCTCAAATTGTTGAAATAGTTGACAATGCTCATGGACATCCAAGAGTTGCTTCTTTGATTTGGCTATGACATACTTTTTTTTGCTTTGGTTGTCAAAAAATTAGGTAGTTGACTTCTGGGGTTCTTTTAGAGGTATGTACAAAACATTTACTGTACATCAGTAGCAACATGTGCCAACTGCTGCAGTGATGCTTCCCGTAAAGGATCAATATTTGTAACATGAACAGTTACCATCTGTTTAAGCACGTGAGTCATAAAAGATCCCTCATTCTGAGCTCTTGGCAATATGTAACTGTTGTCATATCCTCCACACTAGATAACATACAGAAAGTCCCATCACATATCTGTAAAAGCACATATAGGCCCATAAGATAGATTTTTGATAACTCCAATCATCAATGCTGTTGCCGTCAAATATGCAGCAGTGCAGTTACTGTATCAGCACTTGGCCCTTGTGCATAGATATCTGCAAGAACTACACACAGTTGGGGCTATTTATACTGTCAGTTTGCATCTTCATGTGCCCCTCCTGATGCTCTTATACAAGGACTTGTTTCTATCAGTAATTAAGCTCCACCCAACACAGATTTTGCCTCTCAATGTGCAGATGCTTCCATTGGGACCACAGCTAGATTACGTTTGCATATCTTCCATAGTTCCTCTAATTCAATCTCCTCGTCTTGAGCAACTTTACAATCTTCTCTTTCTATGATATTGTGAGGATGGCAAACCTGAGCAGCTTCATCTAAACCTATTTCAGTTCTGGCATTCTGTCTGGCAGCATCCATTACTTGTGACTTGTATGTTTCCGCAGTCTTATCAGAGGTGGGTACATTGCTCAAGGACATATCATCTACATGCATCTCACTATATCCTCGATTGAGATCAGCTGCAGAATTTCTTTGGACTTCAGTTACTTGTTCTTGACTGACAAGTTCATCAAGCTTAAGGACTTTGCGAGATTTGCAGAAAAAGGTCCGACACTGATCTTCAGTTCTTGAATGAACATGGGAAGAAATACTTTGAAAATCCTTACCGTACTCGCTCAAAGCATTTATAAAAAGACATCTTTCATTGTCAGTCCAATCTGTATTATTGTCCTCGTGGCATTCTGCTGTGGAATTACAGGTCTCAAAATCAACTTCATATGTCTGTGGTGGGTCCATTCCATCAGTTTTTTTCATGAATTTCATGGAGTGTGGTTTCTTATAAAAACTTTCAGGAATATCTGCAGTACTACGAATGCAAGAACCTGTTGCCTCAGAAGTAACACCATAAGTCCCTGCTAATACATCAGCTGCAGCAGTGAATTCTGTCTCAGAACCCAGAAAATCTGTATCTGCAGTTCTACCATTGTCATGTTTCCCACACACTTCACCTCTGATTTTTTCAGAAACAAGAGGCATTTGCGTTCCATTACAGATTTGTGAAGCACCTTGAATTCTATTTTTCTGACTGGTATCCATGGTTAAAGCTACAGCAGCCCCCAATACATCTAAAGAAGTTGCATATGAGATATAGTGCCGCCTGTTCCCTAAGGTTGAGAGATAAGGCCTCGCAGAAATATTACATTCTTGCTTCTTTTCGAGACAGTGCCTTTTCTTACTTTTCTTTGGATATTCAGATTTATGGTTTTTGTAATAGAACTCGACGCAATCTGCCACTGTCTTGTGCTCTAGAAAGGATGCAACTTTACCGAAATTTTTCCTGAATATAGCAAATTTTGCCCAAAATAATTCCTTCTCTTCAGATGTCCAGGGGTTAATCATTTTCCGCTCTTTCTCAACAGCTACAGGATCTTCCACCAACCCATTGTTTGTCAAAATTCTGGAGAAGCGTCTCCCTTTATCATCCAAGGTCATTGTTGGCATCTTCAAGAAAGCTCTATGGATGTTCAGATGAACATCTAATGAAAGCCTCCTTCGTAGCAAGCCTTGCTGTGATGTTGGAACCAAAGTCAATGCACCTGCTGGGTTGAAGTAAACAACATTCATTAGAGGAAGCACAAAATGTAAGCAGTGAATCAGTAATAAAGAGAGACAATATCAGAAGGTATGGGATGAAAACTTAACATAAATCTCCAGGGATACCTTTCATGCATAATCAGTTTCAACCCTCATCAGTTGCTTCCATCTATCTATGGCTTAATCTTATGAAGAGTGAAATAGATCTTCAACTACTTTAGAAAAAAAATAAATGGAAATCTCCAGATACATTTTCATGAATCATAATTAATCAGTTTCAACCTTCATCAGTTGCTTCCATTTATCTATGGCTTACTCTTATGCAAAGTGAAATAAAACTGATGCTACTTTCAAAAACATAAAATGGAAATAGTAAAACATGAGCAACACTTACACAAATCTCTAGCATATCTACCATGGAAATCATAATTAGCTCTTATAATCATTTCCATTTATTTACAGCTTAGATGTGAAAACTAAATTTATTAATCATAAAGACAGAAGAACATGCTAAAGCACAATGCTTGCATAGAAACCAATGCCCAGTACAAGTAACAAAATCGATTGAGCCTATCACATAAGTACGATGAATATGATAGCCCCAAAGGTCCAGAACATTCTCATAATCAATGCTCATGTAATATATAAGTACACAAAAGTTCATGGGATGATTTGCATCACTGAAAGGGCTATCTGGTATTAGCAAGCAGATATTGTAAATAAGCTTGGTTTCTTTGTCTGTGATGGTTAGTAAGTGATGATACACGTCTTTGTTTGAAAGAAAGGATTGTCTATTCCTCTTGCAGAATACTTATCTTTTTATCAACCTTTAAAGCATAATGTGGGTTGCAAGATATACCATAGATAGTAATGTAGCAAATTGAGGTCCCACTTCAAAAATAGTGTCCTATAATATGGCATGCCACTTAATTACAATGTATAGATTTTAATAAAAGCAAATTTAAGAAAAAAAAAGAGTGCAGCAAAGAATAAAACCTTGAAACAATTGAAGAAGTGCAGGGGAATGATAACAAACAAAAGCTAATCAGAATATGAGATCGCCAGAATGCACATTTTTAAGCAAAATGTACCATTAACAGAAAAAAAAAATAGACTTCAAGTGAAAACCACAATAAACAAAGTTTGGAAAGAAAAGTTAAGAGAATGGACAGCAGCGTAATTGCTTTCATGGATTTGTGTGATCACATCTTTTTGTGCCTAAATGGCAGGACTTCATGGATGTTTTGCTTTTATGCCAAGTTTCCTTTGGGGACAATAGTTTAATGATTGTCTGTCCAAGTGGCAATTTCAATAGGTTTCACACTCTTTGGTAGCTTTAATAGTCTTTAAAGTTTTAAAGCCAACCTTTATTTAGCTTGTGGTGGCTGCCAAACGGTCCACTTTAAAAAAAAATACACACCATGTACATATCTTTTACATTTATGGTTAAAGGGAATGGAACTTCACCATTCAAATCTATCTCAGATAGAAAAATAAGGAGGCAGAATAATTTAAGTAGTTTAGTGTTAGAAGCAATAATCTTAAGATTCCTCTCTGAATTGTCTTCAGCCATATTGCACAAGTTTTGCCTAGATTCTTGTCCCGTCTTTCTCTTGAATCTTAGTGCTGAACATTGGCCAGGTTGTTTTCTCCATCATTCCAACTGCTAAATGTGCAGTTCACACCCAACATAGAATTAGAGAGAATAGACCTTCACTTCTAGATAGCAAATGACTTACCAAATTTTGGAGTATTAACACTCAAATAATATTTAATATTTATATTAGAAGGCACTTTACAGTATATACACTAGTGACATGTGACCAACATAATGTTAATTTCTCTGATTGGGAATGGTTAGGTGGTTAAGCCACCATAAACACTTAGGAATATTATAAATTGTGATGAGTTATGAGTCATGACATAAAGGATGTGAGAGATGTATCACTGCAGCATTATCTGTGAGGGATGTATCATTGCAGAATTCATAATAAAGATAATTCTTTATTTTCTCTATCCACCATATTCTTTGTGAATATTTGCACTGTGCATCATAGATTCTTGTGTCGTATCAGAGCAAGACTCTGTACCTGTGTTAGAGCAGTTTGAGTAATTGAAGGTTCAATGTCTAAGGAACGAGGTTTCCCGTGCCACCAAAGATAGAAGGCAGGAAAATAAAAAAAGAAGTCACTGTATTTAAATAATTTAGGGCTAAAGTTCGAAGTGCAGATATTTTAAAAGTCTGAAATGTTAAAAGTTTACTTAGTTCATAATTTTTTAGGAGCCTTGGAAAGTTGATCAATGGAATAGGAAATATCATACAGCAGCAGAAGACAAATATTTCCACTTGGCAGACTAGTGATTACTCATACACCAGTGATAGTACTTTTTAATGAGAAGTTTGCACACACGAGAGAATAATAATTCCGCATATATTAATGGCATCCACACAGGTATCATCTAATTCTGCAAACATTGTTTGGACCTCTGCAATGGTGACTCTCAATGAAAATGCAAGGAGATGACAAAAGCGAATGGAACCAGATTGTAGCAGACTGTCTTTTGAGACACTAGCAAAAATGTGGATGCAGAAAGGACGTCACAAGAAGACTAAAAGCAGCATATGCTTACTCAAAAGCTAAGAACAGAGAAAATCGAGGAGATAGAGACCATTGGTGGACAATAGACCCGTTTTGTTCCATTCAAAGAACCATGGGCAGCAGAACCACAGTTCACAGATATGTTAGAGCACATTTATGAGCAGAACAATGCCATATACACTGCATCACGCTGAAAACGTGAAAAGAAATGCCAGGTAGAATGGAGATCTGCTAAGGCAGAGAAAGATGCCTTAAGAAATTGTCAGGTTGCAGCAGCAAAAAGCACAAATGTGGATGCTCAGAAACAAAGAAGAAGTAGAATTCCCTGGAAAAATTTGCGAGGCCCAGAAGTGAGCAGAGATCGAATGCTCAGAATGCAAACCTTACAATGCCAGAACAGCAAAGCCATTACAGCAGCATTTCAGTTCTTGCAGAGTGAATGCAGTTGCAAGATAATTTGATGGGGCACAGATCTGAAAACAAACATGAAGATAACGTTTTACACCTTGAATATAACTTAGGGCACAATAGCAGACACAGAATGTTTGAGATTGGCAATATTTTTCCCACCAGATCTGAGAGGTGGAGCATATGTGAAAGCAGTAATTTACTAATTTTAGATGTACAACAAACAGTGAAATTTCCTAGGGCACAAAAAGACATCCATTGTAGACATGGCAGACACACAGCAGTAGACAGAGGTCATATTTTAATTTCCTAAAATGTTGAGAAGTAGAGTTGTTTTGCAGAGACACAATTTTGGCATGTTGGAAACTGGTCACAATATTGAGGGAAAACGAAGTATTTGCCCCAAATACACTTGGCACAGAAAAGTTGAAAACCATTTCAAAACATCTGTATAAAACATTTTCAGTCTATACCCATAGTCTGTTCTATCTAGGGAAATGAGCCAGGTGAAAAAAAAAGAGGTCATACAAATTATGTTGAAACCAATCAAGACTACCCGTTTTGAGTGTCTGCTAAGAGTCTTCAGGAAAAGGGTAATAAGAGTTGGAATCCTTGGTTTGATAGATTATCAAGGTGAATCCAATTAAATCCTTCCTTCGGTGTATGAATACCTGAGGGTGATGTTAATCTAATACAGTTGGAAGATTGTCTAGGTCGGTTTTGATGGAATTCTACCTTCAAAATAAGGGATATGGCAGTCTGATTGAACACCGGTGAAGATACACAAATCTAGAGATGAAGACAAGTTGAAGAAACAGCATGTAACCGGCTTTCCATCCTAGAGAACCCCAGTGAGCATTGAAGTTGGTTACCCAAATGCCTCAGTGGATGGTGGTAGACCCATATGCAGTCTTCAAATTTTGACATCATCTTGTATTTCTTTTTTGTAAAATTCTGTAGTAAAAATTTGAACTTTTTTATAGAGGGGTAAAATCTAAGAAATACTATTTCTGTTTAAAAGGGCACACGCTACATGGCCGATAGTATCCAACTTTGTCGATGGCGATATGAAGGGTCCCAAGATGCCTGGGGTCTGGCATGAAGACCTACTTGGATGTTTCAACCTCCAAAAGGTCAACTTGATCTCTTGATTATGTTTGTTGGTAAAAGATTGGCCAAGAAAGGCCTTTCTATTAGAGGGATTTGCAAAACCATATGAGCACCTACTACCAACAATGGCATACTTGTATGATCTTAACAAGCTCAAAAGCAAAATTAATCAGACAGGTTGTTTATGAGGACATTTGTAGAATGATTCCCTAAAACTGTGTTTTTAAAATGCAACTCCATGGATCAGGTCCTACCTAGAGAGATTAGAGATGGAATAGTGAGAAGCCCTTCCACAACTCAATGGAAAAGGACCTTTATGACCTTGTAAGACACCTTCGAAGTTGCCCCACTCTTAAACAAAAGATAGGGTTGTTGAAATTTCAGTACATGGTGATCAGCCCTGCAATTATTAACCTAGAACACTGAAAAAAAACTTAAGGAACTCTCAAAACTTCTTTTGTTTGCTAGATCTGAAAACACATATGCTAACTGAAAAGTAATAACAGCAACTAATAAGAAATTGCAGCACTCAAAAAATCATCTGTTTTTCTAATTAACTCGGGGAAGAAAGAAAACAGAACACACACACTTGCTGGTAAACTGAATTAATAACAACTTAGGGACACCTCTACTAGTGTGCCCTACTTAACTAAATCAAACCCTTTTCTATTCCAGGGAAGTGCAAGTGCACCCAGGCTACGTGAAGAAGTTGCTTATAATAGAGCACCTCGCTCCTAGAATAATGCACCCTACTTTAAAACTGGAAACCTCATTCACCATGCACTCTAATTTTAGAATAGAATTGAAGATCTACTTTATAACTGAACTGAACTGAAGACAAAAATAACATTTCTATCTATCTTTGGTGCATGCATGCATGTGCCTTCATTGCTGAATCCTTAGATATTGCTATGCCCTTCACCCATTACTACAGACTGCCACGGGTACACTGTTGCTGCTGTACAGGCAACGGGTACACTCGTGCGCCACCAAAGAGGGCGCCCATCTCCCTTCGCATAGTTGTTTCTATTGTAAACTTCCCTCACCGGTCCATCTGAGAAGAATTGGGCCACCAAAGAGGGCGCCCATCTCCCTTTGCATAGTTGTTTCTATTGTAAACTTCCCTCACCAGTCCAGCTGAGAAGGGCAGCTTCTAATAAATAATTAGCATGATTTTTCCGTCAGGCAGTTAACTAAATAAAAAGCTAAAACAGCACTTGTCAGTCAGAAATAAAGTAGCAAGTTTCTTGCTGTTGCTGTAAAACAAAAATCACCCAGTCTGATAAAAGGGTGTCTTCTTGCTGAAAAGAAATGATGGTCATTTACTTCTCAATTCCAATATTCTTCTCTTTCATTCTTTGCGTATTTTTGTATTGTGCAGCATTTTATTATTGTGCCAGTCTATTTTGTTGTTGCATTTTAAATTTTGCATATAGAATTG
>WSFP011416909.1:0-23585 GCA_009831015.1 Picea engelmannii
TTTTAAAATCTACCTTACAAACTGTTGACACTAACCCAAAATTATAATTACAATTAACCAAATTTAAGCTTAAACCTTACAAAATTTAATGATGGAGGGAACCTCTCCTTTTGAGTGTTGACATATGATTTTGTGCTTACATTTTAGTAAATCCAAAACAATAGATTTCAATGTAGTTTATATACAACAATTTGGTGTTTTTCTTGGTCATGACTTTAAAATTATATATATATATATATATATATATATATATAAACAAACAATTTTTTAATGATCTTATTAATTGAACATCATAATTACTATTGGAGAAGTGTTATTCATTCATTTGAGGTTAAAATTATAATTCATAAAGAATCTTTATATACTTAGAGGTTACAAAAGTTATTCAACAAGAGTAATGTATAGTAAAATTGAATTCCTCCCAATAATAATTACAAAACATGTACAAATAGCGAACTAATTATCAAATATTGGAACTATAACCTCATGATCTTTGACCTCAGGAACTATGACCTCGGGAACTATGACCTCGAGAACTTTGACCTCATGAACTATTACCTCAGGAACTATGCCTGCAAGAAATTTGATCTCGAGAAATTTGACCTCAGGAACTATGACCTCAAGAAGTTTGACCTTAGGGATTATGACCTCGAAAAATTTAACCTTGGGAATTTTGATCTCAAGAACTATGACCTCAACAAATTTGACCTACAGAATTGTGACCTTAGGAACATTGACCTCAATAATTTTGACCTTAGGAACTATGACCTTAGGAACTTTAACCTCAGGAACCATGACCTCAAGAACTATAACCTTGTGAACTTTGACCTCGTGAACTATGACCTCGGGAACTATGACCTTAGGAACTTTTAATTGAGTAACTATGACCTGAGGAACTTTGACCTCGGGAACTTTGATCTTCAGAACTATGACCTCATGAACTTTTATCTCAAGAATTATGGCCTCAGGAACTATGACCTCAGGAACTTTGACCTCCGGAACTATGACCCAAGGAACTATGTGATCTACAATATCAATACTTAGGAAATTAACTAGAATACAAAACAACAACACTAGCACCAAAATGAGAGAAAAATGACCATCACTTTATTTAGAATAGGAGGCAAGATTATATATATGCATGTTATTACATGATGGATTGAATGGGTCAAGCTACAACTAGATTCTAACAACTAGTTAGTTATATTTGATCAACTACTTCCTTGGGACTTGTGCCCAACTATTCTTGTCCTCCAATAAGCTGAGAGAGTGAGCCTTCCAAGAATCCAATTAGTTGAGGGAGTGCACCTTCATTTGGATTCACATGGATGTCCTTTGAGTTTCCCAATTTCTCATTGTTTAATCCAAGAAGTGTCCCCACTTTTGTCAGTAAATGAGGAAAATTCTTGTGCATGGAAGCTTTAGAAAACCATTTAGCATGAGCATGAGTTTTGCCTGTGCGCTCAACAAGGTAAGAGGTATGTTGTTGATTATAGGTGGTGGTATGGAAAGTGTCAAGTAAGGTGTCTTGTAACAAGGGAGACTAGAAATCAAGGATTAACTCGATGGGATGAGAGATGGTGAAATTATCTCTTAGCAATGGGGGTTCATAGTGTTTTAGAATATTTACATTCACCACATCATGAATTCCTAGTTGGGGTGGGAAGTTAAGGTGATATGTATTGTCCCCAATCTATTATAGAACAATATAAGGGCCATAGTAGAGAGGCTTCAGTTTGTGATGACGTTGGGATTTAAAATGCCAATGTTCCATGTAAAACCATACTTTATCACTAGGAGTAAAAACCATATGGGAACGGTGAGCATCATGACAGGCTTTGTGGCATTGTTGGGATGCCTTTAGTTCTTTATAGACTTGGGCATGTTTGTGTGCTAGATTCTGCAAAAATGAAAGGGTGGGTGTTTGTTCTTTCTGTTGGTGTGGAGTTCCAGAAGGATGCAAGGTGAGAGGAAGTTCATAAGGGGATAAAGGTTGATATCCAAAGTAGGCCTCAAAAGGAGAGATCCTAGTGGAAATATGTACAACATGATTATAACTATGTTGAATGACATGGAGAGTTGTATCCGACTGTTTGGTTTTGAAAAATTGAATGTGAAGAGCATGGACAGGGCTACGGTTAACTACCTTGGTTTGGCCATCTATTGGGGATGGAAGTTGGTAAAATATTTGAGTTGAAAACCCAGTAAATCCCATAATTTTTTCCAGAAGGTGTTGAGAAAGCATGTGTCATGATCATAGATGATGTTAGTAGGAAGGCCAAAGTGTGGCCAAACTTTATGAAAGAAAAAGTATGTGGTTTGGGCAGTAGTAGTCATCTTATTACAAGGGATAAAAATATCCATCTTGGAGAAACGACAAACAATAACCTATATAGCATCATGTTTTTTTAAGGTCATAGGTAAACCACTAAGGAAATCCATGGAAATAGAGTCCCAAGGGTGGGAAGGGAGAGGAAGGGGTTGATACAAACCAAATTTGTGATTGGAAAGTTTATGCTGACTACACAAGGAACAAGCATGAATGAAATGCTCCACTTGACAAGTCATATAAGGAAAAAATAAATATCGTTGCAAGTGATTAACTATTTTTAGAGACCCAAAATGGCCACCATAGGAGGAAGCATGAACCTCTTTAATCAAAGTAATACCATCTTTAGAAGTTGGGACACATAATTAGTTGAGTTTATATAGCCACCCATCTCTGATTATATAATCCAAAAATGGTGTTTGATTGACCTCAGTGGGATGTTGCACATCATCCCATATCTCTGAAAAGAAGGGATTATAAGCATAGAGAGGCTTCCAAACCTCATAGGCAACACAACACACAAATAGAATTTGAAGTACCTATGTAGGGGGCCAGATTAGGAAATCAACCATCCGATTGGATGTTTATTTCTTGTATTTAATCACCAAATGAATCTATTAAATGTAAGCGACCCACTTTAAATGATGTTTCTCATGTATCTTAGCCTGAGAATTGATGAAAATCAATAGATGATGATATGTGTGGAGGATTGTTTCTTTCCCTAGGATGTAATGGCACCATTGCTTCAATGCTTGTACCAGACTATAGAAATCTTTGTCATAAATGTTATAATTTCATTTGGCATCAGACGATGTCTCTGAATGGTATGCAATAGGGTGTCCTCGCTATTTAAGAACCACACCAATAGAATATCGAGAGGTTTCTATCTCAATCTCAAAGGGAGACTGAATATCAAGTAAATGAAGTACACGAGAATAACAAAGGGAATTTTTGAGAGCCTAAAATTGTTGTTGTTCCAAGGGAGATCACACAAATTGATTCTGATTGGAAATTCAATGAAGAGGGTGTGCTAACTAAGATAAGTTAGAAATGAACCGTCGATAAAAATTAATGCCACCTATAGAGCACTTGATTTCTAGAGATAAGTGAGGCGCTGGCCACTATGCAAGAACTTGGAATTTAATGGGATCTGGGCTAACACCCTCAACAAAGACAAGAAACCCAAAATATTGAATTGAAGGTTTCCCAAAAGAAGATTTAGGATGTTTCACCTGCAGTTTGTGAGTGCACAATAAGTATAGTACAATGCGTACATGGAGTGAATGATCCTCCCAAGTCTTGCTAAAGACCAAGATATCATCCAAATATATCACCACAATTTTTCCCAAATGTGCTATGAAAATATCATTCATTAGCCTCATGAAAGTGGCAGGGGAGTTAGTAAGACTGAAGGGCATCACCATCCATTCATAAGGCCCAAATTTGGTTTTGAAAGTTGTCTTCCCTGTGTCTGTTGCATTCATGCAAACTTGAGGATATCTTGTTGTAAGATCCATTTTGGTAAAGAAGTGAGCACCCTTCAAATGATCTAGTAAATCATCAATGCGTGGTAAAGGGTAACGATTCTTGACTGTGGCCTTATTAAGAGCCTGATAGTTCATGAATAATTCCATTCCTTAGAATCCTTCTTGGGAATGATGAAGGAAGGAGAGGCACACGGGGAAGAAATCGGTTGGATGTGTCCGGTATTAAGATGTTGTTGGAGATGGAATTCCACTTCCTCATCCTCATGAGGAGAAAGGAGATAAGGAGGAGCATTGGGAAAAGTCACTCTAGGAATAAGATCAATGGAAAAAATGGGGGGTAGTCTGGTGGGAGCAACAAATAAATATACAAAGGATGTGAGGAAAGTGTCCATATCTGAAGTAAGGGCATGACAAGGGTTGTCTAGTTTAAGAGGGCACACCAAACAAAGGGAAATGGACTTGTTGAGATTGATTTGATGAGCAACAAGTTGGCTGGAAAGTAAGGTAGGGTATTTCAGAGAGGATGAGGTGAGGACATAGGTACAACCATCTTTATGAGAACAATGCTAATGATTGCGATCATGGTATACGATGTGACGAAGTTCTTGATAGGGAATACCTAGAAGCACATATATGAAATCCAAAGGAGACACATTGCAAAGAAAAATATCATGGAAAGGGCCAATGTAAAAGGTAAGGGCACAATTGTTGTGGATAAATTAGTGAATATGGACATAGACCAATATCCCTAATTCGGGCACCTGAAACTAGAACAAAACGAAACATAATACACTCTTTTTCTTAGGTTCAAAAGAAACATAAAAGATATAAGCTGATACCTTTTTAATTGTCATTTGTCCTTGCAAGTTGTAACTCCAAGTTCTCGATTAAATGTTTCATAAAAGTAGAGATCTGCAAGAGGAACAAACAAAACAGTGAAAGAAACCAATATCTATATTTCTCAATGAACCTATGTAAATAGCCAAGGAAAAATAGACACAAATATCATTGGCAATCTTAGTTAGGAAAGAAAAATGTATCACTATATTAAATAATTAGAAAACAACTTACAACTGGTGCCTTGGTGTTGACAAGATCCTTCCAACAGTTCAATGCTTCAATACCCTCATAGCCTCCATAGATGTCATCATCATCACATAACACTTTAGCACAACTAAATCTCTTAGGGCCAAAGTGAGATTCACAAACTCTCAATTACAAATCTGGATCTATTCTCAATTCACCATAATTTCATTATTCCTCTATTCTTTCATCCTTTTTCCTTTGGAAGTTGCCTCTTTTATAGAGTAGAGAGGAAGCCATGAAGAGGTTAGGATCTCACCAAATTATGAGAGGTGGGTGAGATCCACATCGATCAGTAAACAAATCATCATCGAAGCTTCTCTTCTAGAACCTTTGAGAATATATTCTTTTTCCCATGTCCAAAATGTTGTCGAACCCTTATATATGAGCAAAAAGCGACATTATCACACTTGGTAGTGATGCAGACTGTGACAAGTAGAGTTTTCGCACCTTGATAAAGTGAAATCAACGACAATTATTTAATTTAGAGACTTGTTAGAGTTTCTTGTTTCCAAAATACTTCTTCCCAACTCTCCTTCCAAATTCTTATTCTTTTAAGGTGTCATAGAATAGATAGTATAAGTAGTTGTGACAAAATGTTGTGTAATAGAATACCCCCCAAAGTATGAAGTTAGAAAGTTTGATAGCTGAAATACTTTTCCTAATGGGTATTGAAACAAAGAACATGTCGGTTGGAGACCTGTCAAAACACAAGGAAAAATGGAGTGCAATATTTTATCATCATTGAGGTAGGCATCCCCATACTCATAATACAAGAGACTCTAAGCATGGTTGTAGATCGATAAATTGCAGATCCATGATTATCATTTACTAATGATATTGCCACTAAGAATACATTGTGGATCCATATCGCCATGATTTAATGAACTCATAGCCACCAGAATATACATTGTGGATCTATGAATTATGACAAGAACATAGCCACAAATCAATATAATGTGGATCTATGTGACAACATTACTCTAAATACTTTGCATCACAACCTGGGAAATTAAAATCAAAAGAAAATCCCACAGGGCTTCATCTCGTTCTTTTTTTTTTGTAGTACAATTCTCACCATGTGAATAGATGTTTTTAGAGTCAAACATGGTAGAAACCACTTGATTATCGGTCATTGATGTATATTGTTAACAAGTGCGAGAGAGATCTCCATTGATGTTAATGACTCTCAAGGTACTTTAAGTACAATCCTTTGAATGTGAATTGATGAGTTGAAGTCGAAAATTCAAAGAAATCTTAGGATCAAAGGTCAATGACAAAAACCCTTTTCAAAAGTGAGGATACTTGCCATTAGGGCATGCAAGTTCTAAGGTATTAGTGTACCTTCTAAATCAACTTCCTGGATAATGATTTTGCATCGACAGTAAGTGATTCGTTATAGGAGGGCCTTGATGTATCCCCCATCAACAACATGAAACAAGACTCAAAATAATTTGTAGTGATAATTCATAATAGTTTTCTAGGAATGACTTAGGTATGGCCAATGAGATCGGAGGCTTAAATGACTGCAAAAAGGGGTGACACAATAGAAGGCTTAGGTTGATTTTTTCTCGAACATTGACATAACAAAGGTTTTAGTAGCACTGACTTGATGAAGATCACAAGGTAAGATATAGATTCCCAAGGCATAATCGACAGGAGACAAGCAGATTTCCAAACTTCGACACAAAATGGTAGAAGATGTTATGTTCGAGAGTGATTGTTTCCATGAATATGGATTTGAAATATAGTTTCCCTTCCCAATTCCCCCCACCATGTTTGGCGAGTACCTTTTTATTTTTTAATGAGCTTGAGGAGGATAACAAATTCTCATGTATAAGCTCGTCCTTCAGACAAGTCCCTCAGAGTATGTTTAACGAACCCTAGGAAGGAGTGGTTCGGTCCCTTATGGGTCTTCCATTGTATATTTTACAAGTCAAGAGGAAGTAAAATCGATGGTTTTTCATGTTTAGAGAGTTTGAAAAACATTTAAAGAAAACTCCAAAAAGTCTTGTTTTGTAAAGTTAAGTCTCCCAAGTCCGAAAAAAGTATAAAATAATCTAGGGGAGAACTCTTCTAGCGAATACATATGTACTTCTAGAGCATACATTTTTCATATTTAGTCTAACGAGGCCGAAAAAGGGGTAAACTACCACTTGAAATATGCCCTTTCAAACCTTTTAATGAGTGTGAAAGGAAGCAAGTTCACTCGGAAATATTTTCATTTTTAATAGGGTTTCAAAAATATCTTAAAAACGTCCTTTTATAATTTGTTTTTGAATTTCTTAAAGTTTTTTCCTCAGAAAATGATAAAAATAATAAATCACCTTAGTTCCATGTTTCGTATGAATGTCCCTGGATGCACAAAATCAAACAAAAGTATTAATATCACTTGGAACTATACAAAAGTGGTTAATCATATGAAAATAATATGCCAAAGAATATTCTCTTAGGTCAAAAAGAGGCAAAACTCATTTATTTTTACCATTTTACCATTTAACCACTTGGAGGTGGAGAAATAGTCTATTTGTGTTGAATTTTCAAGTGTTGATTCTGGACGATCCAGGCAACCAAATCCATATATGTTTGTTCCAGGTTGTTCCTCTCTTCCTCCCCTTTCAAATTTTATCCTTTTTAAGCATTTTATTTAGTCTCTAGGCATTTATGGGTTCTAAACCAAGCCTTAAATCGCGCAACAAGGTTGTCATGGGCAACCTTTATTGAGGACTGCGACAATTTTTTTTCTCACAATCTTCTTTGTTGGGAAGCGTGACAATGTCACTCTGTGTTTTAAAACGCAGAGAAACAAGCACACAATAATTTTTTTTCTTTAAAATAGGGTAAGAAGGACCCATAAATTTTGAATTTTGAGTATGGTTGAGGCTTGTTTATGTTGTTTGCAGGTGTTTAGCTGAAAAAAATGTTAGAATGGAGGGAAAGAGAGAATGAGATCAAAATCAAATTTCTCTTAATAATCCAAATACAATGGCCGCCCTTAGAAGTTGTGGATTGCTGAAGTTTTTTAAGCTCAATAGTATGAGGGCCCAGGTTCCTCTTCTAGAACATCTAGTGAAGATGTGGGATCCTAACTGTCAATTTTTTAAGGTCGGGGCCCACGATATTGATCTTGAGATAGAAAATATATACTTCTTGACCGGATTATCTAGGTGAGGATAAAGGGTTTCTCTATCCAACTTTCGAGGAGGGGGTGTGAAAAATGAGACTCTCGTGACAGACCATTGTTTTTCAGGAGCTAGTAAAGGCAACAGAAAGATCCCAATCTGTGATGTGAGAGATCTCCCTTTAAGGACAATATTATTTAACATTGTACCGGTGGTTGGGAGTCAAGAATTCCATTTGGATACAACACTAAGATGTAGTACGGTATTGACTGTATGGACCCTACCGTGTTTAACTGGTGTAAGGGATTGTTGGAAAACATGAAGGATCAACTAACCAAGTGTAAATTGGTCGGTTGAAACAATTTGGATATGGATCCATTTTGATGTCCTTTTTATTGGAGAGAGTTCCTACCATGCGTCTTTAGAGAAAATAATGGAAAGAGGATCCCAACCCATGAGATCCACGTATGAAGAGGTGGGTAGAGATGATAGCCTGCCATGGTGGTGGACCAAGTGTATCTTATGACTATTCCTTCTTCAAATGGTTGAATACCCAACTCATTATGATTGAGGATTATGTATATACAGGGGTAAACTTCCAAGGATACCCAGATCTTGTTCTCCCAGAAGGGCACTAGTGGGGTGATGCAGGTAAAAATAAAGAAAAAATATTTTTCTTTAAATGTTATATGTATTTTTATTTGTATGGTAGCTAACTAGATTTCAAATTGCAGACATTGGTCAACCGAGACACTATGGGGATTCACCTATCCAATGACAGGGTGATATCGATGTCATGGTCGTATGAGACCAAGAGTTTGATGAAGAGATTAGAGAGATCGAGCACAACCTCTAGAGGTTGACTATGGATATCCCAGATATACAGATTGACGATTTTTCGTGTGGGGTCCAGCTCCACACTGTCGGAGTTTCAGGATGGATAGCCCATCTTCTTCAATGGTTGGCTCAAGCGGTAGTGTGCTACCATGAGCACCATCATTAATATCTATTAGTGGTCATGTTGACCATCATCATTTATGATTTCGAAAGCTACAAGCTTCGATACTTTTTGTAATCTTTTTTGAAAAACAATCTTTTTGAAAATATTTAATACAAAAATGATTTCTATTTATGTTCTTATGGTGTGTACAATGTGTATGTGTTTTTATAAATGACGTAAATGTCTATATAACACATAATTTGCTAAAGCATATGTAAGCGTGTTTAAATATCTTAGAATGTGTTGATATTCTAAATAATCAAAATTCCTTTCCAAGAGGCGTACTCGTAAAAATATCTTTAAGAGTGTGGGGTTTCTAATAGAATAAATGTTAGCCAATTGTTGTACCACAAGTTGAGAATCCAATTAGACAACCAAACGATGAATTCCAAGTGAAATGGCTTCGGATAATAGTTCAATTATTGCACTACATTCTGCAATATTATTAGTTGTGCGACCAAGACATATGCCATGTAAACACATCAACTCGTCAGTGGGGGTATAGATAGCCCACGCAGCAGATGCGAGGTTCTGAGTACTACAACTAGCACCATCAGAAAATCCCACATGAGGTAGAGAGGATGTTAACATATTCAAACCAAGCACGAATCATGATAAGAAGCAAACAAAAAATGCGTAATAATTTAAAAAAGAAGGTCACACCAAATAATGGTACAATATATACAAAGCACGAATGCATAATGACTCTAAGCATAGTAATTTTTAAGGTAAATCTCTTTCCGAGGCTCACCCAAAGGAACACCATCATAATCGACTAACTCATAAGCCCCTTTTTCTAAGACACGTTTGACAATGTAAGGGCCATGCCATAAAGGTTCGAATTTACCTTCTCCTAGAATATCTCGATCCTAATCATATAAAAGGACCAAGTTACCTTCAGAAAAAACATGAGTTTTAATAGTCTTGTCATACTGAGCTTTGAAACATTTCTTATGAGTTTCGTTATCCAAAGCGACATCACGATGATTTTCATCTAGTTGAGTCAAATGCAAAAAGTGTTCTTCCTCAATCGTTGTGTTAGGAAGTAATTCGATAACTAGTTTTAAGGATGGTATTTCACACTCGATAGGCAACACAACTTGTAAACCATAAACAAGTTGAAATGGAGTGAAAAATGTGGTCGTTTTAACTGAAGTACGATATTCCCATAACGCTGAAAATAACAAAGTATGCTAATTCATCTTATGAATCCCTATCATCCTACGAAGCATAGTGGTCAAAGTTTTATTGGTAGCTTCGACTGGACCGTTGGCCTGCGAGTAATAAGGAGTTGAGTTTTCATGTTGTAAACCCAACTTGTACGTTAATTCCACCATCATATGATTGTGAAAATGAGTGCCATGATCAGTGACAATAGCTTGGGGCACACCAAAACGAGTGATAATGTGGTTAAAAACAAAAAGTGTTGCAGTTTTCCTGGTATTATTGAATGTAGGAATCACCTCGACCCCTTTAGTGAAATAATCCATGGCAATAATGATGTATCCATGCCCCTCAACCGAGTGAAGGGTACATGTAATGAAGTCAATTCCCCATTTAGAAAATGGACCAGGAGAAACTACAGGATGAAGAGGAGCAGGAGGTGCATGGGATTTGCAATTATAAATTTGGCACGCATGACATTTTTGAATTGCACGAATACAATATTTAAATATGGATGGCCAAAATTATCTTTCCCTCAAAATATTTTGTGCAGTGGAATATCCAGACATATGACCACCACACGCACCAACATGGAAATCATTAAGTGCTCTTTTGTATTCTTTGTGTGTTAGACATTGTTGAAAAATAGAATCGATACTGTGACGATAAAGGGTATAAAAAATAATGATATATTGGTGAGCTTGGTATTGAATACGACGACCGTATGTACTAGACAAATCTGGCCGAAAGGTTTGAGTGTGGAGATAGGTGATAATATCCCCACACCACGGGTCAGAAGAGTTGATTAGAAAAAGTGATTCATCAGGGATGGTCTCTTCTTTCAAACTCTCTGTTGCAGGAGAAGGAAGGTCACAAATCAACTCCGCAAAACCTAAGGATTTCTTAGATTTGTCTCTTTCGAATTCTAAATCAAATTCCTGTAGGATGACAATCCATTTGGAATATTTCCCCCCAAGAACCCGACGGGTCGAGATATGTTGCATGTGGTTACAATAAAAAAGAACAATAGTTTTGCGAAGGAGAATATAATGATGAAAACGTTGGACTGTTTGAACAACAACCAAAGCCAAATTTTCCACATGTGAGTATTTGACCTCGGTTGGAGCAAGGGTTTTACTCAGATAGTAAATCACATGTTTGTCGTGTGAATTATCATATTGAACTCGTACCATAGCAATGGTATTTTCGAAAGCAGTAAGGTATATAAAGTAGGCATGGCTATAATCAGGGGGGTGTAATAAATATGTATGGGTTAACACATGTTTTAGAGCCTCAAAGGATTTTTGAGCAACGTCTTCCCATATAAAAGGAACCCCTTTCTTAAGTAGACGAATGAAGCCTTTAATTATTTTTGCATAGTGAGGAATGAATCGATGCAAAATGTTTGCCTTCCCTTGCAAACTTTGGAGTTGGTGTAATGTTGAAGGAGGAGGAATATTAACAATAGCCTCAATATTCAAATGGTCAACATGGATCCCTTGCTTGGAAATAATAAAACTGAGGAGACGTCCCGATTCCACACAAAAAACACATTTATGTGGATTTAAGTGAATATTGTAGAACTAACATCTGAGGAAAATTGTACGAAGATGGGCTAAATGATCTTGATGGTCGAATAGAATGTGCATGTAAATTGTCAAGATATGGTTGAACAATATGCTTAATATCATGAAAAGCGTAGGACATAGCTCTTTGAAAAGTAGCATCAACATTTTTAAGTCCAAAAGGGAGTTTTTTATAAGCAAAGGTACCCCAAGGACATATGAAAGCAATTTTATGTTGTTCTGAAGGAAGTATGTTAATTTGATTATAACCCGAGAAACCATCCATAAAGGAGAAAATTTCACTGTTCTCACAATCATCAACGATCTAGTCAACGAAAGGAGTCACGTAATTATCTTTAGGGTAATCCCTATTGATATCATGGTAATCAACACATACATGAATCATACCTTGTTTCTTGTTGACCGAAACAATATTTGAAACCCAATCAGTAAGAGATACTAGATAGATGAAACCTGCTTTAAGAAGTTTTTCAACTTCCATTTTGAAAGCAACGACTTTTCTAGGGTGAACTAGACGAAGCTTTTACCGGACATGCTTGGCTTTAGGATATATATTAATCTCATGAACTACAATATTCGGGTCGATCCCGGGCATTTATTTTTAGGACCAAGCAAAAATGTCACGGAATTATTTGAAAAGTTCTCTATAAACGTTAATTTCTTTAGGAGAATAAGAAGCATCGATATGAATGTTTTCCACGATTCCAAGTTTGATTGAAATATCAATAGGAATGATATCATAAATGACTCCCAAATTCCCCTAAGATAAAATATCACAAGGGAGGATTGGAATGGGAGGATCATGAGATACCGTAGAATGAGTCTCGAGTTCAGGTTTAAGAAAACAGGAGGAACGATGATGTCCATCATCCCATGGAGTTTCCTCTAAGGACATAACCTCCATGATACCTTCATCATTGGGAAAATTATCATTGAAAGGATCAGGGGAAGTGAGGGAGGTAATATATATAGAGTGAGAATACTTATCTAAGATTGGACTCATTTGATCATATACATTATAAGTAGATGCAAAGGTAGATTGGATGGCTTCATAATTCAACTCCACTAGGCTAAGTGGCATTCGATTGTCGTAATTATCATATTCATTTGGAGTAGGAATTACCCATGGATCATATGAACCAAGGGATTTACCAATACTGGTTGAAATCATATTGATTTGGGGGACAGAAGGATAAATGTTGGGTGGTGGGAGTGGAAAATTTCCTATTAACGCTGAATCTTTTAAAAGACCCACACCAACATTCTCATAGGAGGAGGACAAGATGTTCTCTACAAAAGGTACACCACCAACGCACAAATCAAAATTTAAAAAGGAAAGTTGGTCAACTGTAACTATTTTTCCTTGATGGGGAAATCATAGTACATGGAACAAGGTAGAAACTACGGTAGATATGGCATAGACCCAACTACGTCCCAAGAGAAGATTGTAGTCTAGCGAAGCATCAACTATTTCAACTTCAACAATGATTGTTTTTCCTTCCAATATTGATCCATACTTTATGAGCAGAACAAAATGACTACAGATTATTAACAGGTGCTTAACACAAAATAACAGAGATACACTAAAACTAGTTTTCTATTCAATAAGGAAATAAGCTAAAACTGTAAAATGCAACGGAAACAAGCTTGCTGTAATGGTGGTGGCTTATCTCTGAGAAGAGATGTGACGATTGCACTCATTCGCAAGAAGATGATTACAATGAGGATCTGAAGGCATTTTTACAATAAACAGGAATGTCAAAAACCCTATACATCCATAAACCTAACCCTAGGAAATGTAGCGCCAAAAGTCATGTGGGCCTCGTCTGGGTAAGTTAGTACATCAACTTCCCAGGGTCGTAACTTTTGCATACGATCTTCGTTTTAGGTGTATGATATCCCGTTGGAAAGGTATTGTCGAGAATATTAATTTTGGGGGATCAATCATGCCTTCAAATATTATTGAGAAGCTCGATCCCAAAAAAATTTCATTTAGGCCCTCAAAATGGCCCCGAAAGTTAAAACTGCTAAAAATAGTAAATTGCCAAAATTGCCAGAAAATTGTTTTGAGGCAGTTGGAAAAGGTGGGTGGCCACCGATATCCACCTAGATCAATCCTCCCTCCTTAGGAAGAAATGGTCTCCATTGCATTTATTTCCCCCATCATATGAGAAAACTTCTACTGAATTTGGCCCCGGGTGAGCCACTTGCCTTGGTGCAGGAGTTGCCTGGCTTTGACGACTCAATAAAGATGGATCCTTTGTTGTCGAGTGACCTTGATATGTGTGTCCACAATATGATCAGTGGATGATTTTTGTATGTATTCAGGGTTGAGATCTATTGGTTTCAGTTGTTCTGCTACGTCTGAGGTGTCCAATAATGGTGGGAAATAAGGGTGAAGGAGATCCACGTTGAACACTGGGTGCAGGCCAAGGAAAGGAGGAATGTTGAGCTCAAAATCATTATCCCCCATGGCCTTGGTGACGGTGTACAGACCATAATGGAGTGGGTGAAGCTTCCTATGGGGTCCTGTAAGGCATTCTTTTTGCAAGTGCAACCAAACTTTGTCGCCCACCTGAAACTTATGTGGCACCCAATGTTGATCATGGCGTTGCTTGTACTTGTCATTGGACTTATGTAGGATATCCTGAACCTTTTGGGAAATGTGCTGGATCTGCTCAATGAACCGAGTGGCTTTGTCAGCTTCAGTTGGAGCAGGAGATGAGTTGGTCGAGGTGACTACAAGGGGAAGTGCAACATCTATGGGAGCCAATGGTTGGAATCCCAACCCCACCCGAAAGGGGATGTGGTCGGTTGAGCTATGTAGGGCTCGATTGTAGATATGTTGGACATAGGGAAGGCTCTCATCCCATGTGCAAGGGTGCTTTGAATTATACATGTGAAGGATATGCACAATCATTTGATTTATGACCTCGGTTTGGCCATCTGTCTGGGGGTGGAAGGCCATGGATTTGGTGAGCTTGGTGTCCAGCAGTGACCAGAGGCTCGACCATAATGTGTTGAGAAATCTACTATCTCGATATGAGACAATGGTTTGTGGGATTCCAAAATGTACCCAGACTCGTTCAAAGAAGATCTTGGCAGTGGTCTCTGCTATGATGTTCTTCTTGCAGGCAACCATAATCGCCATCTTAGAAAAGCGATCAACAACCACAAAAACACAGTCATTTCCCCGGTTGGTGGATGGGAGGCCCAACATGTAGTCCATTGAGATGAATTCCAATGGCCTATCAGGAGTAGGAAGAGGAGTGTACATGCTCTGTTTCTTAGTAGTCGGTTTGAAAATAACGCAGGCAGTGCAGGACCTGATATACTTGCTGACCTCCTGTCAAAGTTTCGGCCAGTAGAAATGTTTCTGTAGCATCGCCATTGTATTTTTGACATCGAAGTGTCCTGCCACCCAACTGTAGTGGGATTCCCAGATCAGCTTCACTCGCTTGCTTGATGGAACACAGATAAGGCCCAAATGACACAAAAACCCATCCTAGAGATGGAAATTATTGACAACTGTGTTTGCACCCAACATTTGGTAAGTGGTGGCAAAGTCTGGGTATGTCTCATAAATTTGGGGCCATCCAGAGGTCTCCTGGCCACAGGAGTCTAGCACCGTGGTGAGTGCCGTGACTGGCGGTTTGCTGAGGAAATCAATGACGCGATTGGTGCTTCATGTTTTATTCTTGATGTTGAGGTGGAATTGCTGCAAGTATGTGGACAACTTTTGATGGTGATCATTCTGCAATTTTCCTTGTGTCTGCATGAACTGCAATGGCTTATGATCAATGTGAATGATTGTCTCCTTCCCAAGAATGTAATGTTTCCACTAGCAACAGGCTTGTACAATGGAGTACATTTCTTTGTCGTAAGTAGGGTACTTACGGACAACATCTGATAGCATCTCACTATGATAGGCCATGTGGTGGACGTGTGAGAACGATGCCCACCACATAATCTGAAGCATCTGTCTCGATCTAAAAGGGTTGTTGCACGTCTCGTAGTGAAAGTAATGGGGCTGAGCACAAGCGCTGCTTCAAATTATCGAATGTTTGTTGTTGGGACCGGCCCCATGCAAATTTCACCTTACCAACACCCCTCGTTATTTGGCTGAGGGCCCATGCAATATGGGAGAATCCCAACATGAACCTGCATTAGAAATTGGCAAGGCCCAAGAAGCTCCGAAGCTCAGTGAGTGTGGTTAGGGCTGGCCAGTCACGGATGACTTGGATCTTGGCTGGATCCATAGGTATGCCATGCTAATCAATTATGTATCCTAAGTAATGGACCTTGTCCATGCCGAAGGAGCATTTTTCCAAGTTGGCATATAGCTTGTGTTGCCGCAGGGTGTGCAGAACCTATTGAATATGTTGCAAGTGTTCAACCCAAGTCTTGTTGTAAATGAGAATGTCATCCAGATACACCACTACAAAAGTATTGGTGAATGGTCGCAAGATATCATCCATCATCCTCATGAAAGTGGCTGGAGCATTTTTCAAACCAAAGGGCATGACCAACCATTCAAAAAGGCCTTCCTTTGACTTGAAGGCGGTTTTCCATACATATGTCTGTTATATCGGGACCTGGTGGTAGCCAGACATCAGATCAATCTTACTGAAGAATTTGTCCCTCGTGAGTTTATCAAGGAGGTCGTCGATTCGGGGAATTGGGTACCAGTTTTTGACTATGATTTTATTCAGAGCCCAATAATCAATGTAGAGTCACCAGGTTCCATGTTTCTTCTATACCAGCATGATTGGGCTCTCACAAGGTGATGAGCTAGGATGGATGTGCCCCTTGTGGAGAAGTTCTTGGATTTGTCACTTGATCTCCTCATTCTTTAACAAAGAGCGACGATAGATTGGCCCATTGGGAAGCAGTGCAACGGGGGTCAGATCGATGGGGTGCTTGACCTGGTAGTGCAGAGGTACCCCTGTAGGTGAGGAGAAGATATCTGAGTATTCTTCCATGACCTTGTCTACTTGCTTCTATTGTGTGGAGAGGTCGGCTGCAGATACCCTGGATGTGGCTGTGATCTTTTGCTTATTCTGAGAGAGAATCATGAAGAAGACAAACTTCCCCATCTAAGAGACGAACTTCCTCCATTGGTTAGCATAGATCAAGGAAATAACACTAGGTGGGACTGCCTCGGGTATCCTGTACAATTTCCTATTCAAAGTAATAATAACACTACGAGGCCTAGAATCATATACAACATGACGTTTCCATAAATAAGGTTTTCCCAAAAGAACATCACAAACTTCGAGAGGAGAAACATCACACAATACCTCATCTTTGAATGGCTTGATGTCGTACTATAGTCGACACTATTGGCTGACGCAGAGATCACTTCCTTGGCAGATCCATAAAATGGTGTAGGGTTGTGGCTGCAGTGTTGTCAGCATGGCCAGCTACTTGACGACCTTTGCTGAGATGAGGTTCTTCTGGCTACCTCTATCCATGATGAAATGCAATGGGGTGCCTTTTACCCACATCTGTGAATGGAAGAGGCGTTCTCCTTCTTCTGGTTCACCAGAATGGAGCTTGGTGGTAGAAATAGTGGCACTGGGTTCCATGTCAATGATCCGTCTTCCCCTTTCTGGTTCTGGCTCAGAGTCTGAACCTGCATCTGATTCAAAGGCTTTCACTTCGGCCACCAATGACTGCTTTGAGCAGCAATCAATAGTGTTATGCCAAGGGCTCTTATGGAAGTCGCACCACTTCCCAGTATCTTTCTTTGTCTTTCTGGTGTCCTTCTTTGCTTGTGGCTTGTACTAGTTATCCTAATACTGTCCATCTTTGCTCTATCATTTGTTCTGTGGGTTGGGGATGCCCTTTCCTGGCTTTTGTTGTGAGGGGTTTCCATGCCCAAATTGCCGCATCTTTTGTTTGAGCTTCTGCTCGATTTTGACAGCATATCAGTAGGCCGCACCCAAGGATGAGATGTCCAAAAATTCCATTTCGGTCTTGATGTATCTATGCAGAGTGTCACAATACTTGAGCACTAGATGTCACTCCGAATCTTTGATACCCAACTTGGTGTGCAAGGTATGAAAGATATTTGTGAAATCTTGCACCGCTTGGTCTCTTTCTTGCCGCAATGTGGTCCATTTGGTATACAAGTCGTCATAACTTCTGACAGGGTAGTATTGTTCCTTAATAAAATCCCTAAAGGATTACCAGGTGGCCATGAATGTAAATAATGAGGGTTCCTCCATTTCCTTTTTCTCACAGAAAGTTTCCCACCAATATTTGACATGGGGAACAACTTTGAGGAGTGGAAAAGTAATCTTTTCTCTATTCGAAAAGTTATGGACAAAAAAATACCCTTCTAGTAGATTCAACCACTTGTCTACAACATCTGCATCTATCTAACCTTCAAATATAGAAATATCAAATTTTATTTGTACCTTGAAGGGGGTGGCACCTCCGCTCGAAGAAGATGCGTCGCCTGTTGGTAGCCGTTGAAGGATTTGCGCGAAACTATCCATCATCTTGTTCCTTTGTTGCGTGAGGGATTCCTCAATCAACAGTTTGAAAGGATCTCATGTACTGTCATCTTTATTTTCTCTTGCCATGAGAGGTTGCTTGGGTGTGCGAGAGCTTTTGTCCTCAAGAGAAACAAGCTCGAGACCCAACTCTTTGTACTCCGACCTCGTTGGGGACATGCATTAAGATGGAAAGGAGAAGACCACTCTGATACCACTGATCTGGATTTTATGAGCAAAACAAAATTACTACAGATTATTAACAAGTGCTTAACACAAAATAACAGAGATATAGTAAAACCAATTTTCTATTCAATAAGGAAATAAGCTGAAACTGTAAAATGCAGTGGAAACAAGCTTGCTGGAATGGTGGCGGCTGATCTCTGAGAAGAGATGTGACAGTTGCGCTCATTCGCAAGAAGATGATTACAATGAGGCTCTGAAGGAATTTTTACAATAAACAGGAAGGCCAAAAACCCTAGACATCTAAAAACCTAACCCTAGGAGATGAAGCACCAAAAGTCATGTGGGCCCTGTCTGGGTAAGTTAGTACATCAACTTCCCGGGGTCGTAACTTTTGCATACGATATGCGTTTTAGGTGTATGATATCTCGTTGGAAAGGTATCATAGAGGAGATTCATTTTGGGGGCTCAATCATGACTTTGGATATCATTGAGAAGCTCGATCCCTAAAAACCTTCATTTAGGCCCTCAAAATGGCCCTGGAAGTTAAAATTGCTAAAAATAGTAAATTGCCAAAATTGCCAGAAAACTGTTTTGAGACAGTTGGAAAAGGTGGGTGGCCACTGATATCCACCTGGATCAAATATGATTGGTAATGAATTAATAAATCAATATGGCGTAAATAATCTACCATCAAAATATTTTAATGTATTAGATGATTGATTGATGGACGAAGAGCCAATAGATTTCCAACAGTTAAGAGACATCGCACAAGTCAAGGATTTTTCATCAATAACAATGCGGAAAATTATCTTATCTCGTACGAGAAATTGTATTTGAAATAAAAGTTGATGAAGAAGTATTGGAATATGAGTTCCCAAGTCAAAGGACATCGTATTTGAATCGTTAGGTTCAAATCCACCTATAGCTGACAATAGTGCTTTTCGTTGCACAGGGAAACTTTGAAGAACTTCAAGAGTCGACATCGCAGAGGGTGCTTGAGCTAAAGCTTCCACAATATTGTATTTTTGAGTAGCTCATGCATGTGTATTAAAATATGACTTGCGAATAACACCTTTGGGAGGTGTTTGAATCACTATGTCAATTCTTGGTTTATCAATTTGCAAAGGAAGAAGGGGTTGGAGAAGAAGGGGAAGGATGATCATTAACCTTCTCGGTTGTAGGGGAATAGTCTTTGTCTTGTGTAGTAAGTGTGACTTATTTATCTTTATCTGTAGTACACATAAGTACATAAGAGTTATTTGACGTAGAGGGTTGATCTTGAGTGACCATTTGAGTTTGTTGAGAGGGAAAATGATTATTTAATACCGTAGGTGCAGTAGAAGTTCCTTTAAGAAAACAATTAATGTCCGCTTGACGTGGACAATCCTTGGTATAATGGTCCTCTTCACAAATTAAGCAAGGATACTTGGGTTTCCATTTCTATGTCTCATCAGTAAGTGGTGTTTTAGGTTTCTTCTTCTGTTGGGAATTTTGTTTAGCTTTACCTTTGCCCTTTTTCTTACTTCCAGATGATTGGTCCTTACCAAATGTCGTGGTTTGAACTACGTTAATTTCATAATTTTTTTCCTGGAGAAATAGGAGAAGTAGTAGTGGTAGTAACTTGAGTGGTATTAGGGATAACTTTAGATGGATTTGAAGGTTTACCCTTAGTTTCTTGAGTGACAGAACAAACCATGCCATCAACAGTGTGTGATGCGGTAGTAGAGACATAAGTTGGGTTTGTTGAAGGTCTAGGAGGGTTGGGAATTAAATCATACAAAGTGTCGGATTGTGAATAAATGAGATCTAAATACTGAGCACGAGAAATATCTTGTTATTCGGTTACGACGTCCCCCACTGCAACATCACGAGAAATAGGAGGTAGCAAATCTTTGGTAAACCAATCAGCTAATAATTGATCTAGGATTCCAAATTTAATCAAATGACGTCAACGTCGTCATTCATGTATGTGATCTGAAATGTGGGTAGACGTCGATTTTCATAAAGACGTTAAAATTTTGGTGCTAGTTTCATAATGAATTGGCAACTGGAAATGGGCTAAAAAATCCATAGCCAAAGAGGAAAAAGTATAGAAAGTTCCTCATTTTAATTCTATGTACCATTTAGCAACACTATCAGTGAGTGTGCATTGAAAAAGACGTAAACGAATAGAATCATCATTTAAAGAGTTGGAAGACCACCAAAAATGATAAGTCATGACGTGATTTGATGGGTCTTCTCCAGGTTTTCCGTCAAACTTAGGGATGTCACTGGGTAACTTATCAGGTATGTAAGGCCAAGTAGGAAAATGGTAGATCAGATCGTTGTTAAGCCGAGATAGGTTGAGTAAGTCCAAACTTTCCAAAAATGGTAGTTGGACATTAAGGGCAGGTTGTTGGTAAGAAAGTCTTTGATATGAAGCATAAGGATCGAACCCTTGATATGGTTGACACCCCTATTGAGGATTCATGGATGTTGTTGGTATTTGACCCGAATAAGGTTGAAAATGTGGATGTCCCATAGGAAATTGAGTACCAAAAACATAAGTATTATATCCTTGGAAAGGTTGGTCAGCATGTACCTGAGTACCACTAGCTCCACTAGTTTGAGGAATGTTCTGTTGACTTGCCATTCCATAGAAAGGCATGCCCCTAGACATTTGACCACCTGAGGGTGGCATGAATCTCATTTGGGATGATCCACCAGGAGGAGGTTGCTAACCAATAGTAGGTATTGGTTGTCCAGTAAAACAATTTCTGAATGGAGGTTGTTGACCAGATCCAGGAATAGGTTTTTGGCCAAATCCAGGGAGAGAAGGTTGTTGGCCAAACCCAGGAGGAGATTGTTGAACAAAACCAGGAGGTTGTTGGACAAATACAGGAGGATATTATTGAACAAAACTAGGAATTCATTGGCCAAATCTAGGAGGATATTATTTACCAAAACCAGGAGGTTGTTGGCCAAATCCAGGAGGTTGTTGGCCAAATCCAGGAGGAGATTGTTGACCAAAACCAGGAGGTTGTTGGCCAAATCCAAGAGGATATTGTTGACCAAAACCAAGAGGTTTTTTTCCAAAACCTGGAAGTTGTTGGCCAATTCCAAGAGCTAAAAATGATCCTGAAAAATATTTCCCCCAAGTAGGCAATGACGACCCTAGAAAAGGTTGCCCCCCAGTAAGTGATGAGAATCTTGGAAGAGGTTTCCCCCTAGTAGACGATGACGATCCTAGAATAGGTTTCCCCCCAGTAGATGATGACGATCTTGGAAGAGGTTTCCCTCTAGATACCATGGACCCTATGGACATTTGACCCATAGTTGTAGGTATGGATTGACCTAGAGAAGACTGAACAATAGTCCCACTAGTTAAGGGAAGTTGTTGACTAGAAATTGGTTGAGTAGAAGATACTGGAGCAACAATAGTTTGTGGGATTCATCCTATATTCGAAATAGTTGTACTGGACATATCATGCATAGCAGGCATACCAATAGTCCAAGGAGGATAATGAAACAATGAAGGAGGACTCGTCTAAGTGCCAGAAAAAAGACCATTGAGAGATCGATACCGAACGAAAATTGATGGTCCACCAAAGTCATAAGATATACTAGGTCCACTAGAGATAAAATATGTAGTTGGGATGCTAGTACCTTCAGAAACAGGATATGTAGAAGTGGATTGACCCATTATGAAACCAGTGAAGAAGGATGATGGTGTATGTAACAGTGGGGTTTCCCTATCTTTGATTAAAGAATGGTACCAAGCATTATTTTCCATGGAGATACAAGTGGTGTGGGTAATTGAACAACAATTGAATCGTCACCGTCAGATAAAGGTGGGTTGAAATGAAAATGAAAATCGTCGGTAGTATATTCTTCAACTACGACACCATATGGAAATTCAAGATGTTGAGGACTACTCTGTAATGGTTCAGATACTGGAATGGGTGAAGGAACGTAAGGTTGAGGACTAGAATGTAAGTGTGTTGAGTTTGAACTTGGTGAATGAAGTATTTCAACTTCGTAATCTTGGGTGACTTCGGGTTCAACAAGTTCAGGTTCAATATTGTCAAAATCGGGTGCTTCAATCCTAGTGGTTTCGGGTTGATCTACTTCTGATCTCTCTATAGTTTCAATCACAATTTCTGGTTGTGTAATCTCAACGTTGGTATCTTCAGATGTTGTGTTTTTTGGTTCTTCAGGGGGTAAACCCTGCATTCTACGAGAATGATGAGGAGGTTCCACCACGTTTTAAATTTTCAACGATTATTGATTATATCCTAGGTCATCTAATGCAAACAACAAAACATTCTCTAAGAAATCTAGAAAGCAAACACACCAACAAAAAACATCTTCTCACACTGTAAAAACTAGTTGGTGATGAAATCCAACATCATAAGAACAATATGAGAAGGAGTGGGGATGGACCGGGTGGATCAATTGTGTTGGTGACCTGCTTAATGGACTTATGCCCTGGTGCAAGTCCCTTTACGACATGATTTTTGGGTGACCTTCCAAGGATCCTGAGTGAGTTTGACCAACATTTGACCCAGGTACAGTGAAGACTCCCCTTCACTGTCACCTAATGTAAAGATCCTAAATATTATGGCAACTAAAGTCACCAACTCATAATCAACCTTTGGGCGGGTACAGGATATCAAGTCCAAAATTCCCCAAGAGGACTGATAACAAGAGGACTAGATAAGATCCAGAGGACCTCGAACGGATTCGAGATTCACGAAGTTCTGAGACCAAATGAAAACAATTGAATCTCAATAAGAACACCCAATATACTATCATTCCACTACGTTTGGTCAACTCTCGAAGGGATAATCTTCGCTTCTCTCCCACATGAGACCTCTTGTTTATCCCCTGTATGAGAAGGGGATCCCGACTATGCCTATATGAAATTGGATTTTCGCTCCTTACCAAAATATTCTATGTTAGTTTTGGAAGCTTTGGAAAGTTGAACTCACAACCTATTCCAAAGCTCTAGCCTAAACTAATGTTGGTTTGCTATCAAGAAATAAAAATTGTCTGATGGATTTTATTAAACGCTTTGTTTTAGAGGTTGTTATTTACACAGGGTTATGGAAATGAAACTCATGATGTGAAACCTTGACTCAAAAGAGTG
>WSFP011416915.1:0-23584 GCA_009831015.1 Picea engelmannii
TGCTAGCTAAGACCACAAACAAGAACTGTATGCTTCATCTTAATACATTATAAAGCACAGTTCTATGGATGTAGCCCTAGAAAGAGGGTGAACCATGTATATCTTGTCTTGTGTGTGTGATTGATGCTATGTTCTTTCACCTTTGATATACTATTATTGCATTATTGTGTTAGATTTGATAGGCAGTTGTTCGAAGTAAGAGATAAGTTGGTAAATGATATATAAATGACATGAACAAGTTTCCAGAATTTTCCAAGAAATTTTACCTAGATATTGTGGGTATAGGACACTTCGGCGAACCAATGAACCAACCAAAATAGTGGGCAGCCTGACTGGCCAAAACTAGGATTCTAGGCCTATTGGAGATCCTGCACTTTGGAAGGGGTTGGGACATAACCAACTGTGTCAAGTAGTTGATGGCAGTTACCCACGGAAGATACCTATGGGTGGAAGAGCTTGTCTCGATAGACATAGAGCTCACTACATATATTATAGGGATTCCACCTCGGGGGGAGACACCCGTGCAATTACTCAATGAAAAAATGAAGGAGAAGGCATTGGTCGAAGAAATGAAGAAGATGTAAGGTACAGAAAGAGAGTCGCTTAGAATTATAATTAAGCGCATCAGTCACGCAGCAATAAGGATGGCCACAAAAATCATGGTGTGAAAGTTACTAAGGAAGTGTCGCAAGGAGGAAGTCCTTGTTGGGGTCATCGCAGCTGCAGCACAATGTGCAGAGGGCACTATACTCATCTGGGCCCCGTACTTGTTAAATATGTTCCTGGAAGACTGCAAGGACGCGTCGGACATGGGGACAGAATTTCACTATTCTTGGATACTCGTCTTGATCGACTTGGTCGTATAGAGGGAGCCTAAGTATACATACTTTTCTGAGATATCTAATCATTGTCGCGTGGTGTGATACCTATCACTGGGGAGCACTTCAGACCCTAAAAAAAAAGTGTGAATGCAGGCATGTTCGCAGGGTATTATAATGACCTACAGGAAAGCATTGCCAACACTTGGCGGATTACGTCAGAAGTGGTCACACGCATAGCCAACTTTAAAGAGACCAGGCATACAGTATGGATCCAAGCACAGAAGGATCCTGAGAATGAATGGATACAACTGCAGTACTGCGTCAAGGAAGAGGATGTAGAAATGGCCATCAAGGAATGGCACGATGACTGGAAGATTCTAGACTTGAATCAAGATATACTCGTGGATAAGGAGGCTATTGAAGGGAGAGAACAAACACCTACATGAGACAAAATGATGCCCAAGAAGCCAAAGACAGGTCATAACCCAGTGCAACAGAAGAAAGGGGTGCATCCAAGAAAGGTACCCAGGCGAGGAACAAGAACAACACCCAGACACCGCAGAAACAGGAAAAATAGACTGAGACAGCACAGGGGACCATGTCAAGTTCTACTCAGCAGGAGCAAGGCCAGACCAAGAGATAAATCATATAAACAGGGGGTGCACACAAGAAAACTAAGGCGCACAAAACGCCACTAGAATATACGATCACGGAGGATGATGCGGACCTCGTGGCCCAAATGGTCCAGGATCGAACAACAGAGGATTTTGACGAAGCCCGACGTCAAAGGGACGGGATTCAGGATGAGGTGGAAGACATGAGGCATCTCCTCAAGTAGATCCAAGAAACACAGAGGGTTGGTAGAGGAATAGAATCAGTCCACACAGCATCACAGATAGGATCCAAGGTTGGATCGAACGAGCAAGATAGGATTGTGACAACAGCACAGTCGAGCTCGATGTTTCACGTTACACCCAGCATGTTGTGCATGGATGAAATTGTGGGTTAGACACCCTTGAAATATTTGGCCCAAATATAGTTGGTTATGATGCGGATAACAACCAAGTCATCGTATAAACTACACGTCAGCGTCACGCAGGAGGTACAGTCACGTGCACGCACAGATGCAGCATAAATGCATAAAATGAAGGACAGCAGAGAAGCATTGGAATATGTCCTCGATCAGGTCAAGCTTGAGACCAAAGATGAGAAATATGATGTGGATAGGCTCAAGAAATAATTGGTTGCAGCCTATGACAAAATTCCAAAGAGCACGCAGACAACAGAGCTCACAGCAACACAGGAGATTGATCAAATTGTGTAGAAAATCGATCAATACAGGCAGGAGATGGAGAGCCTCCAAGAACATCTCATCCCTACCACTCCCCTGGAGGTGAAGGAGCAAAGGAAGCAGTAGGGAAGATGGAGGAGATGGAGTGAAAACTGTGCACAGCTACCGACTTGTTTGATAAAGCAGCACAACTATGGACAAATCTAGAGGAGGATCAGCAGATCCAACAGTCAGACCAGGAAGAGGAGAAGATAAGCGCAGGTATCCAGGACCTCAAGAAGAGGCAGAAGACGATGTTGATCACTGAGTGCCTCAAAGGAGTACAGGATATGAGGAAGCTACAAGCAGAACTCATAGTTGCGAAATCACAGAAGAAGGAGCAACAAGTTCAAATGGAACCTCTCTAAGAGCGAACAGTGGAGGTCATTGCACAGGCAGAAGAGGTGAAGAAGAACATGGCACAAACTCAAGCAAAGTGTGTAGAGATGATCAGTGACAAGATTGTAGCGCAAGTATTGGACACACTCAGAGAGAATACCATGTAGGCTCAAACACAAGCAAAGAAACTCACAAAGAAGTTCCAGGCTCTCGCAGGAGTTATCAAAGAAGCGCACAAATTTTAGGTGGCTCGGGACGAGCCACATGTCAATGTTGGGGGCATGTTGGATGTAGGTCAAGTTAGGAAGAAAGGTTATTTTTGGAGGAGAAGCACGCAAGGAGGAAAGGATAGTTGGAAGGAGAAGCAGCATGTGTAAGAGAAGCAAGTGAGGTGCACATGCAAGGAAGACCTAACTATGTTAGGTTTAGGGTTTTTGTAATGTATTGTAATGGTTGGTAAGCCAAGGATATAAATAAGTAGTACTTAGAGGAAGAAGGGAGACAGAGGGAGGGACAGAGACACTGACACACACAGAGGGAGAGAGAATTGTAAGAACTATACGAGTCATTAAGCTGGTTATCTAGGGAAGTAGTGAGTGACTTGATCCCGAGGGTTAGATCGCAAGCTGAGGAGCATGGTACAATATAGTCAGCCTCACAAGGATCGAGGAGCATGTGGAAGAGAATGAGACCAAATATTGTAAACACGCATGGCATGATATATTCCTTAACCATAATAAATTTTTAAGAGCCTGATCTTTGTGGACCTATCCCAGGAGGGGGTGAACCACGGTAACACCTGTGTTATGTGAATGAATGTATGCATATTTATGGTTGATTGATTGTTGAATGTTAGATGAATGAATTAACTAGTTAGATCTGGTATTCCACATGCATGAATAGAATGACTGTTATAATTAGATGTTAGACTGAATGAATAAATATTACAGAGTACAACCGCAGATCTCCACTCATTCCCAGGTTGCAAACACCTGAGTATTGCAGCCACCCATAGAGTTATCTCGGGTGAGACTATGCAGAACACTATGTGTGGTGTGTTGCCTTCTGGTCTACTGGAGGGGTCAATAGTTTTAAAGGGATTATGTTGGTTGCTTATCAAATCTGAACCAAGTTCAATCTATGATAATAAGATAGAATTAGAATAACCCATAACAAAGATCAAAAGAAGAGTACAAATCTAACATCCTCGTCCTTAGAACATAGGATAAAATAATTATCCATACTTTATACTTTAAGTAATATTAATATAATATTTATTTTTGGATTAAGCTCCATAGCTTAGCCCCTTATCCTTAACTTTTATCCCCCCCTTTCCCTAACTAGTGGAGTTTAGTCCCTCATACACTTTTACTATGCTCGATCTACACACAACGATGTATTATATTAATGATATGAGTATTTACATATAAAAAAGTAGGCCCAGTGGCCTTTAGCATCTAGGCTCCCCAACATAATCATCACATAATCCTTTTGGCTTATAATAACTGTCTCACGAACCTATAAAACACAACATATACACTAAAGGCTCTCTGGCCTCAAAATCGTGTGCACTTAAGTTTGTTGCGCGTGGTATCATGGAATGTGCACACTTCATCATTTTAGTGTGTAGTACATGTGCACACTATACCATGTATGATCCAGGTGGATATCGATGGCCACCCACCTTTTCCAACTAGCTCAAAAATGTTTTCTGACAATTTTGGCAATTTACTATTTTTAGCAATTTTTAACTTATGGGGGCATTTTGAGGGCCCAAATGAAGGTTTTTCGAGATTGAGGTTTTCAATGCCAAATGAAAGAATTATTGAGCCCTCAAAATGAATCTCCTCAACAATACCTTTCCAACAAGCTATCACAGGCCTAAAACGGAGATCGTATGCAAAAGTTACGACCCCGGGAAGTTGATGTACTCACTTACCCAAACAGGGCCCACATGACTTTTGGCGCTTCATCTCCTAGGGTTAGGTTTTTGGATGTCTAGGGTTTTTGGCATTCCTGTTTATTGTAAAAAGGCCTTTAGAACCTCATTGAAACCATCTTCTTTCGGATGCGAGTAGCCGTCACATCTCTTCTCAGAGATAAGCTGCCACCATTCTAGCAAGTCTTTCACTCTGTATTTTTACAGTCTTTGTACATTTCTTTCATTAATAGAAATCGTGTATTACAGTATATCTGTGTTTATGGTTTCATATCTAATACATTTATGTTTTCTTATTGAATATCTGCGATATCTCTGTGCATTTCTTTATTATATCTCCGCTCGCATTTCGTGTCGAAAATAATCCAGATGAGTGGTATTAGAGCAGGTTGCTCTTGATCATTTTTTCAGTGCATGTCCCCGACGAGGTCTGAGTATAGAAAGTTGGGTATTGATATTGTCTCTCTTGAATATAATCATTCTCTCACACCCAAGAAACCCTCAATGGCGGAATAAAAGAAAAACGATGGAGCAGACGATCCTATCAATCTGTTGCTTGAGCAAGCTCTCATGCGACAAAGGGACGAAATGATGGAGAATTTTTCCCACATCCTTCAACACCTGCCGATAAAAGCAGGCGCATCTTCATCAAGCAGCCATTTTGGAGGCACCTAGCCTTTCAAGGTACAAATTGATTTTGATGTTACTGTATTTGAAGGACAGATAGATGCAGAAGCCCTAGAAAAATGGTTAACTCTGCTAAAAGGCTATTTCTCTGTTCACAATTTTTCTGACAAATAAAATATCACCTTTGCACTCCTTAAGGATCTCCCTCATGTCAAACATTGGTGGAAAACTTACTGGGAGAAAAGTTCCACATAGGAGTTTGGAATATACGGGGTTGATCCCACTTAGAATTTTTTGTGGATGTGGTAAAGGAACAGTATTACCCTGTTGGAAACTATGAGGACCAGTACATGAGATGGACCACATTGCGGCAAGAGAGGGGCTAAGCAGTTCTAGAGTTCACCAATACCTTCCATACCTTCCGCACCAAGCTGGGTATCAAAGACTCTGAGTGACATTTGGTTCTGAAATACCATGGGACTCTACACAGATACATCCAGACTGAAATGGATTTCCTGGACATCTCATCACTCGGTGTTGCTTATCGATATGTTGTTAAAATTGAGAAAAAATTTAAGCACAAGAACAAACGGGAGTTTGGGTCTGCAAATCCGCAACAAACGAAGTATGACAAAGATGGCCCTAACAAACAGTCTCATGAAAACCAATGCAAGACACAGGAAAAGAAGGGTCACGAGAAGACAAAGAAGGACAACAAAAAATGGTGTGAGTTCCAAAAAATCCCCTGGCATAACACCGATGAATGTCGCTCAAAATAGTCATTGGTGGTCGAGATCAAAGACAAAGAGACGAACCCTAATTCAGAATCTGATTCTAAAAACAATGGTAAAGGATAGATCATTGATGCGGACCCCACTGTTATTGTCGCGACCGCGGCAATTCAACCAGAAGAACCAAAAGATCTTGAAGAGGGGGAGCACCTTTTCCATTCACAGATGTGGGTGAAGGGGACCCTGCTGCATTTTATTGTTGATAGTGGAAGCCATAAGAACCTCATCTCAGCAGAGGTCGTCAAACAGTTGGGATTGTCGACAACATCACACCCGCATCCATACAACATCGGGTGGCTTCGCCAAGGATGAGATCTTCCTGTTAGCCAACAATGTTGATTTTCATACGGCATCCAACCCTTCAAGGATGAGGTATTATGTGATGTTTCCCCACTAGATGTCTGTGGTGTTCTCTTAGGCCAACCATATATGTGGAAGCGCCATGCTTTTTATGAGTCTCGACCCCGTAGTGTCATTTTTTCTCTGGGGGGTTATCTCTACAGAATACCAAAGGTAGTTCTAACTACTATTCCACCTAAAATGTGACGCAAGGTAGTATCTCATACTGCAAACTTTAACTTCTTCACAATCTATTCAAAAGGAGAATAGAAGGACACTGCAACCACTACAGCCTTGCCCAAAGCACCTTCTATCAAACAGAAGCAAGTTGACAAGGTTGCAGCAAAGTGAAAAGATTCCTTCTGCACATCGTTCTCTCATGTATCCCAACTTCTTGAACAGCCTCAACCTCAACAGGTTTGTGACAAACTTCCACAAACTGAGCAGCACGGCGTCTCCAGCAAGGCAAGCAGCTCACCAAGATGCAGATTCAGCAAACGCTTTCCCCTCTCCCCTGAGAACTCAACGCAATGGATACCATTGCTTCCTAAGGAGGGAGGATTGATCCAGGTGGATATCGGTGGCCACCCACCTTTTTCGACTCGCTTAACACAGTTTTCTGGCAATTTTGGCAATTTACTATTTTTAGCAGTTTTTAATTTCAGGGGCCATTTTGAGGGCCCAAATGAAGGTTTTTTTAGATTGAGGTTCTCAATGATAGATAAAGGCATGATTGAGCCCCCAAAATGAATCTCCTCCACAATACCTTTCCAACGAGCTATCACACGCCTAAAATGGAGATCGTATGCCAAAGTTACGACCCCGTGAAGTTGATGTACTCACTAACCCAAAAGGGGCCCACATGATTTTTGGTGCTTCATCTCCTAGGGTTAAGTTTCTGGATGTCTAGGGTTTTTGGCATTCCTGTTTATTGTAAAAAGGCCTTTAGAGCCTCATTGTAACCATCTTCTTGCGGATGCGAGTAGCCGTCACATCTCTTCTCAGAGATAAGTTGCCACCATTCTAACAAGTCTTTCACTTTGTATTTTTATAGTCTCTGTACATTTATTTCATTAATAGAAATCATGTATTACTGTATATCTGTGTTTATGGTTGCATCTCTGATACATTTATGTTATCTTATTGAATATTTGCGATATCTCTGTGCATTTCTTTATTATATCTCCACTCGCATTTCATGCCGAAAATAATTTGGATCAGTGGTATCAGAGCAGACTGCTCTTGGTCATTTTTTCAGTGCATGTCCCCAACGAGGTCCGAGTATAGAAAGTTGGGTCTCGATCTTGTCTCTCTTGAAGACAATCACTCTCACACACCCAAGAAACCCTCAATGGCGGAAGAAAAGAAAAATGACGGAGCAGACGATTCTATCAATCTGTTGCTTGAGAAAACTCTCACGTGACAAAGGTACGAAATGATAGATAATTTTGCCCACATTCTTCAACACCTGGCGATAACAGCAGGTGCATCTTCATCGAGAGTCTATTTTGGAGGCACCCTGCCTTTCAAGGTACAAGTTAATTTTGATATTCCTATATTTGAAGGACAGATAGATGCAGAAGCCCTAAAAAAATGTTTAACTTTGCTAGAAGGTTATTTCTCTGTTCACAATTTTTATGACAAAGAAAAGATCACCTTCACACTCCTTAAATATCTCCCTCATGTCAAACATTGGTGGGAAACTTACTGGGAGAAAATTTACACAGAGGATTCTAGAATATACGGGGTTGATCCCACTTGGGATTTTTTGTGGATGCGGTAAAGGAACATTATTACCCTGTTAGCAACTATGAGGACCAGTACATGAGATGGACCACACTGCGGCAAGAGAGGGGCCAAGCAGTTCTGGAGTTCACCAATACCTTCCATACCTTGCGCACCAATCTGGGTATCAAATACTTCAAGGAACATTTGGTTCTGAAATACCATGGGGCTCTACACAGATACATCTAGACTGAAATGGATTTTCTCGACATCTCATCACTAGGTGTTACTTATCGATATGTTGTTAAAATTGAGCAGAAATTTAAGCACCAGAAACAACGGGATTTTGTGTCTGAAAATCCGCAACAACCGAAGTATGACAAAGACATCCCTAAAAAACAATCTCCCGAAAACCAATCCAAGACACAGGAAAAGAAGGGTCACGGGAAGACAAAGAAGGACACCGGAAAATGGTGCAAGTTCCACAAAAGCCCCTGGCACAACACCGATGAATGTCACTCAAAACAATCATTGGTGGTCGAGATCAAAGACAAAGAGATGAACCCTGATTCTGAATTTGATTCTGAAAACAATGGTAAAGGATAGATCATTAACATGGACCCCACTGCTATTGTCGTGACCGCAGCAATTCAACCAGAAGAACCAACAGATCCTGAAGAGGGGGAGCGCCTTTTCCATTCACAGGTGTGGGCGAAGGGGACCCCGTTGCATTTTATTGTTGATAGTGGAAGCCTGAAGAACCTCATCTCAGCAGAGGTCATCAAACAGTTGGGATTTTCGACAACACCACACTCGCAGCCATACAGCATCGGGTGGCTTCGCCAAGGACAATATCTTCATGTTAGCCAACAATGTTTATTTTCATACGGCATCCAACCCACTAGATTTCTGTGATGTTCTCTTGGGCCAACCATATATGTGGAAGCGCCATGTTGTTTATGAGTCTCGACCCCGCAGTGTCATTTTTTCTCTGGGGGGTCATCTCTACAGAATACCAGAGGTAGTTCCAACTACTATTCCACCTAAAAAGTGTTGCAAGGTAGTATCTCATACTACAAAATTTAGCTTTTTCACAATCTATTCAAAAGGAGAACAGAAGGACACTGCAACCACTACAGCCTTGCCCCAAGTACCTTCTATCAAATAGAAGAAAGTCGACAAGGTTGCAGCAAAGTGCAAAGATTTCTTCTGCACATCGTCCTCTCATGTAGCCTGACTTGTTGAACAGCCTCAGCCTCAACAGGTTCGTGACAAACTTCCACAAACTGAGTAGCGTGGCGTCTCCAGCAAGGTAAGCAGCTCACCAAAATGCAGATTCAACAAACGCTTTTCCCTCTCCTCTGATAAATCAACACAATGGAGACCATTGCTTCCTAAGGAGGGAAGATTGATCCAGGTGGATATTGGTGGCCACCCACCTTTTTCGATTGGCTCAAAATAGTTTTCTGACAATTTTGGCAATTTACTATTTTTAGGAGTTTTTAACTTCCAGGGCCATTTTGAGGGCCCAAATGAAGGTTTCTTGAGATCAAGGATCTCAATGATATATAAAGACATTATTGAGCCCTCAAAATGAATCTCCTCGACAATACCTTTCCAACGAGCTATCACACGCCTAAAACAGAGATCGTATGCAAAAGTTACGACCCTGGAAAGTTGATGTACTCGCTTACCCAAATGGGGCCCACATGACTTTTAGCGCTTCATATCCTAGGGTTAGGTTTTTGGATGTCTAGGGTTTTTGGCATTCCTATTTATTGTAAAAATGCCTTTATATCCTCATTGTAACCATCTTCTTGCGGATGCGAGTAGCCATCACATCTCTTCTCAGAGTTAAGCTGCCACAAATCTAGTGAGTCTTTCACTCTATATTTTTACAGTCTGTGTACATTTCTTTCATTGATAGAAATTGTGTATTATTGTATATTTGTGTTTATGGTTGCATCTCTGATACATTTATGTTATCTTATTGAATATCTTTGATATCTCTATTCATTTATTTATTATATCTTCGCTCGCATTTCGTGCCGAAAATAATCTGGATCAGTGGTATTAGAGTAGGCTGCTCTTCATCATTTTTTTAGTGCATGTCCCCGATGAGGTCTGAGTATAGAAAGTTGGGTCTCAAGCTTGTCTCTCTTGAAGACAATCGCTCTCGCACACCCAAGAAACCCTCAATGGTGGAAGAAAAGAAAAACGATGGAGCAAACGATTCCATCAATTTGTTGCTTGAGCAAGCTCTCAGACGACAAAGGGATGAAATGATGAAGAATTTTTTCCACATCCTTCAATGCTTGTTGATAACAATAGGCACATCTTCATCAAGTGGCCACTTTGGAGGCACCTCACCTTTCAAAGTACAAGTTAATTTTGATATTCCTGTATTTGAAGTACAGATAGATGCAGAAGCCCTAGAAAAATGGTTAACTTTGCTAGAAGGTTATTTCTCTGTTCACAATTTTCCGACAAAAAAAATATCACCTTCGCACTCCTTAAATCTCTCCCTCATGTCAAACATTGGTGGGAAACTTACTGGGAGCATAGTTCCACAGAGGAGTCTGGAATATACGGGGTCGATCCCACTTGGGATTTTTTGTGGATGCAGTAAAGGAACAGTATTACCCTGTTGGCAACTATGAGGACCAGTACATGAGATGGACCACACTGCGGCAAGAGAGGGGCCAAGCAGTTCTGGAGTTCACCAATACCTTCCATACCTTGAGAACCAAGATGGGTATCAAAGACTCCGAGTGACATTTGGTTCTGAAATACAGTGGGGCTTTACACAGATACATCTAGACTGAAATGGATTTTCTGGACATCTCATCACTTGGTGTTTCTTATCGATATGCTGTTAAAATCGAGCAGAAATTTAGGCACCAGAACAAACAGGAGTTCGGGTCTGCAATTCCGCAACAACTGAAGTATGAGAAAGATGGCCCTAAAAAATAGTCTCCTGAAAACCATTCCAAGACAAAGGAAAATAAGGGTCACAGGAAGACAAAGAAGGACAATGGGAAATGGTGTGAGTTCCACAAAAGCCCCTAGAACAACACCGATGAATGTCGCTCCAAACAATCATTGGTGGTCGAGATCAAATACAAAGGACAGATAGATGCAGAAACACTAGAAAAATAGTTAACTCTGTTAGAAGGTTATTTCTCTGTTCACAATTTTTTCAACAAAGAAAAGATCACCTTCGCACTCCTTAAAGCTCTCCCTCATGTAAAACATTGGTTTGAAACTTACTGGGAGCAAAGTTCCACAGAGGAGTCTGGAATATACGGGGTTGATCCCACTTGGGAATTTTTTGTGGATGCTGTAAAGGAACAGTATTACCCTATTTGCAACTATGAGCACTAGTACATGAGATGGACCACACTGTGGCAAGAGAGGGGCCAAGCAGTTCCAGAGTTCACCAATACCTTCCATACCTTGCACACCAAGCTGGGTATCAAAGACTCCAAGCAACATTTGGTTCTGAAATACCATGGGGCTCTATACAGATACATCCAGACTGAAATTGATTTTCTGGACATCTCATCACTCGGTGTTGCTTATCGATATGCTGTTAAAATCGAGCAGAAATTTAAGCACCAGAACAAACGGGAGTTTGGGTCTGAAAATCCACAACAACCGAAGTATGAAAAAGATAGACCTAACAAATAGTCTCACGAAAACCAGTCCAAGACATAGGAAAAGAAGGGTCACAAGAAGACAAAGAAGGACACTGGAAAATGGTGTGAGTTCCACAAAAGCACCTGGAACAATGTCGATGAATGTCTCTAAAAACATTCATTGGTGGTCGAGATCAAAGACAAAGAGACAAACTCTAATTCAGAATCTGATTCTGAAAACAATGGTAAAGGATAGATCATTGACGCGGACCCCATTGTTATTGTCGCGACCGCAGCAATTCAACCAGAAGAACCAACAGATCCTGAAGAGGGGGGGCGCCTTTTCCATTCACAGATGTGGCTGAAGGGGACCCCGCTGCATTTTATTGTTGATAGTGGAAGCTAGAAGAACCTCATCTCAGCAGAGGTCGTCAAATAGTTGGGATTGTCGACAACACCACACCCGCAGCCATACAACATCGAGTGGCTTCGCCAAGGACGAGATCTTCATGTCAGCCAACAATGTCAATTTTCATACGGCATCCAACCCTTCAAGGATGAGGTATTATGTGATGTTTCCCCACTAGATGTCTATGATGTTCTCTTGGGCCAACCATATATGTGGAAGCACCATGTTGTTTATGAGTCTCGACCCTCCAGTGTCATTGTTTCTCTAGGGGGGCATCTCTACAGAATACCAGAGGTAGTTCCAACTACTGTTCATCCTAAAAAGTGTTGAAAGGTAGTATCTCATACTGCAAAATTTAGCTTCTTCACAATCTGTTCAAAAAGAGAACAGAAGGACACTGTAACCACTACAGCCTCGGCCCAAGCACCTTCTATCAAACAGAAGCAAGTCGACAAGGTTGCAGCAAAGCGCAAAGATTTCTTCTGTACATTGTCCTCTCATGTAGCCTGACTTTTTGAATGGCCTCGGCCTCAACAAGTTCGTGACAAACTTCCACAAACTGAGCAACGCGATGTCTCCAACAAGGCAAGCTGCTCACCAAGATGCAGATTCAGCAAATGCTTTTCCCTCTCCCCCGGAAACTCAACACAATGGAGACCATTGCTTCCTAAGGAGGGAGGATTGATCTAGGTGGATATCGGTGGCCAGCCACCTTTTCTGACTGGCTCAAAACAGTTTTCTGGCAATTTTGGCAATTTACTATTTTTAGCAGTTTTTAACTTCTGGGGCCATTTTGAGGGCCCAAATGAAGGTTTTTCGAGATCGAGGTTCTCAATGATATATAGAAGAATGATTGATCCCCTAGAATGAACCTCCTTGACAATACATTTCCAACGAGCTATCACATGCCTAAAACGGAGATAGTATGCAAAAGTTACGACCCCATGAAGTTGATGTACTCACTTACCCAAACGGGGCCCACGTGACTTTTGGTGCTTCATCTCCTAGGGTTAGGTTTATGGATGTCTAGGGTTTTTGGAATTCCTGTTTATTGTAAAAAGGCCTTCAGAGCCTCATTGTAACCATCTTCTTGTGGATTCGAGTAGTCGTCACATCTCTTCTCAGAGATAAGCTGCCACCATTCTAGCCAGTCTTTCACTCTGTATTTTTACAATCTCTGTACATTTCTTTCATTAATAGAAATCATGTATTACTGTATATCTGTGTTTATGGCTTCATCTCTGATACATTTATGTTATCTTATTGAATATTTTCGATATCTCTATGCATTTCTTTATTATATCTCCGCTCGCATTTCGTTCCGAAAATAATCTGGATCAATGGAAGGTGCATGCAAAATGATATAAAAAAGTTCACCGACTTAAGTAAATTTACAATTTTGGGTTCATCCTAGTGGTATTAAAATCCCCTCCCCTTATTTATTCATTGTTTGCAATGCATTATATACCATGTACCATTCATATTCTTTAAAAATCTCCAATCTTTAGCTATTGGAAGCTGGTTATTCATTTGGTGCTCTACTTTCCAACCCCAATTCTGGTATTCATACTACAGTTCGAAGTCAATTGCTCAATTTCATAGAGCTGCTTCCAGGAATAATTCAACTCATTATTCCATTTGACACACCCTCCTTATGGCAGCTACCATGCCATAAGCATCCTTGGGTTTCCTCCTCCTCCTTGTTGCACTCACCCTTCTAGGCTCAGGCATCCTTTCATTGCTACGCAGTCCTTCAATGATCCATCTTTCCAAGGATTTCACACACAAGGAGAGCGCTAACCCATTAACAGAACCCCACCAAAGTCCTACAATTATAGGGTTTTAGTGTCCTCAACAATATTTTTTCTTTCCCATCATTCCAACTTTAATCAAGATTATCTCATTTGCATCACACACGCCCATTTATCATGAGAGAACATTATAAAATTTCCATTTTAGAAATCGAATTAATTTCATAAGGAATTCATCTTTTCCCAAAATATGAAATTCTATTTCATAATTTTTCATCATTGTTGCAATAATAAGATGTAGTATTCCTTCTGGCTTTCAACAAGCACCGTGTTGAATACCATTTTTCCTGCAATGATTCTATCTTGCATACAACCAACATATTGTCAGTATTTCATGTACATCATATTTTAATTGCAATAGGTATAAAAACCTTATGCAGCGATCTTAGAATTTCCTACACCTAGCTATCCAATCACAATTACCAAAAAAAATATTAGATAGAATGAATCACCATTCTATGTATATGCATGTTTGTAATTAATAACAGTAAGTTTATTATTTCAATTTTCTGAACAAAATAAAATTTGTAGTCATTATTCCAGTGACTACCTGACTTGCAACTTTCCTGTTGCAATGTCTAACAATTACCGAAATGTTCTCATCTCCATGAGTTAGCAACATTTATGTCGTTAGTATAATTATTTCCATTCAAAAACATATATACATGCACTCACAAAATGCATTCAGCAAATGCATTTAAGTATACAATTATATCATGTATGAGTTCAACTCTGCCACTTACTAGACATGAGTGCAACTCTCAATGCCTATTTATGCAATGCACCTTTGCATTGATTTTCAGAATGATCTTTATCTAAGTCATGTATCTCACCATTCAGAAATTGGAAATTTGGCCAATGTCTTGACACAATCTTCACACACTTCCCATTGTCTTCTCAATTGCTTGGATGCCTTCCTTTTTGACCCAAGCACTACACCAAGAATAAATTATGTGGTGTTCATTAGTGTTAGCAAAAAGGTTGCAGTCCAAGTTTTACTTAAAGGTAGGAATCTCGTTGGGTATTTTTGTGCCACATAACCTTTCTATATCCATACCTTTCCATATCCAACCTTGTCCTGGTCTTATACATGACTAGATTTCCTGACATCATTCCCATAACAAGCACTTATCCTTTATTTCTTTGGTTATTACCTCGTAACCAAATTAAAATTACATGATAATATGTCAGTGTGTGCATTCAAAATCTAACAAGCTTTGATAACTATAACAGGCCTCCAGCCTTTACCACACCTAGTGGTAACTTATTCATGTTAATTCACTTAAACAATACCATACTGCGTATTATAAAAATTCAATTTGGGGAAATTCTTACATACATTTCCCTTTGGTAATTATGCAACATAATTTCAAAAGAGAAATACTTACCTGCATAGCTTCCATTAAACGAAATTAATGCTACCTGATTGGCTGATGATAGTAGAAGCTCGCATGCCTCTTTATCAGTCTTATAATCAACATTCCAAATTTCTTTGCTTCCTTCCATATGCAGCAACACTTGCAAACATGCAAGCATTCTCACTTTATGGTTGTCCCAACAAGCCATAACATACTTGTTGCTACAGTAATTGCAACAACTTCTTTCTCCCTGTATCACTTTTCCTTGTTTATCCCAAAAGTCTTCAATTCTTCTGGATTCTTGAATCTTCATGTGCTCTTCACTATAATCATTGTGCATGATTATTTATAACGTGAGCACTTTCTAGCCAAATCACCATTGGTTGCCTTTTCTTTTCCAACCAAATACTAAACTGATATTAACCTTCAGCTTTTATTTAATTCATGGATCCATCTATCCCAACTCATACTTGGATGAATTATAATTTCAATCATGTTCTCACATAGACTTTGGATCTTCAACATCCATTTACTTTTTGGATTGAACTACTCAACTCTTGCTTGACTAAATACTTTAGTATTTGAGTTTTTCTTTCACTCTTGTCTTCTCCTTGCTAACTAACCTCAAACTTGGCTTGCATAGCCAATCTCTAGCATAGTGTAAGGATGCACATATGCCTCCTTCTTAGCTACATATAATTAATTAAAAGTACTTAATACTGTTTTTAATTTACCATCATAATTCCAAGTGATACTTCCACCCCCTGGAAATGTCACTCATGGCTCTATGCCACTTGAGATGGATTCTTCTCATGCATCGTCTTTTTTGCATTCAAAACCATGCATAGAACCATTTTCTTCTTCATGGTTCCTTACTGACTCTCTACAGAGATTCATTTCACTTTTAAGTCTTTATTGGATTTGACATCCCCATGCTATTGTGCAAATATCTTCAATACCTTTGTAATGCACCAACAATCCTCTACTATTCTTGCTTTCCCTCCTAGAGTGTTGTCTTGCATTCCCATTAGCTTGATATATACCTCATGAATTCTTCTTCCATTATCCTAGGATGTTCATGGACTGGAAACTACATACTATGTTGATATTATTTTTTAGTATTCCACTATTATTTTGATTCCTCTGATCCAACTCCTACATGACCCAATTATATTTCTAGTCATGTTTTTTGAGTAACCTTGGATAGTTAACACCAACTTCCTTCTTGACGTACTTGATTTATCCCTTCCTTATATGATCATATCAACACTTGGATTTGTTTGATGGTTATTACTTTCTCCTATCTTGCATAATCCCCTTCCAACATTCCATAATGATGCACCTATGCCTCAACCGACACTCCTTACTTATGTGCACCTTCATTTCTTTACCCTTGAAGTGATGCCCTTCATACCATGCTTCCACTGTGCACTCTGATAACCATAAGGGAAGCATTGCTCTATAATTTCATAGCTAATCCCTGGATATGATGCACTCTTTATCAATATATGAATTAATCATATTTCTTTATCTGATTACTATCATTCTGATAGTCAATTCCTTTTATAATATATCTGACTCCAATGTATTACTTAATCTGTATATTGGTTTCTTTGGGAGTGAATGTACTTTCACTAATTCATTCACTACATGATCTATTCCTTTTCCCATATTCCATTGAGTACTTGATTAACAAGAGTGGACTTCCTGTAGTGGCTTCCCAAGACTTTATGGCTGCACCCATATTCATACCTTAACAATTTGTAGTCTTGGATTTTAGTCATCTTATGAAAGATATTTATCATAACACTCTTTCCCTGAGTACCTCTGTTTATATTAACTAAATTTAAACCTTCTCACCTCGTAATAACCAAAATTATTTAACTCTACAAAAATGTGCATACAACAAAATTTGTTAGGCTAAATAATTTAACAAATTTATGAAATTATGTACAATTATGTTCCAATAATGCATCATAATTCCTTATTTTGATCTCTTGTGAAAATTAACTACCCAAATCAATTTTATGGATGGATAATTAGACTCCTCTATCCAATACCTTTCTAATGACTGCTCCCTTGCTCAATTCTGAGTCTTACGCAGAAAGTTATGGTCATTTGAAAATTGTCCATTAATTTCTCTTGTTCACACTTCAACTTGGTGCAAATCTACATTGTAATTATGCATTTTTGCAGCTACTCCATTGGATCTTTGGTAAGAGCTCAATTGTTTTTCTTCATATACATATTTTGGATGGTCTGTCCAAATTTGACCTCTTTCTGGGTTCTGGGTTACTAGTTACAACTTGTTGAAGTTCTAGGCCAATTAGTGTTTTTGGTATGGAACGCTACATGTAACTTTTGTATCATCTTAAACATTTTTAGCATGCCCAAAATTTTAATTCAACTTCAATATTGTTTTATATGGTTTAGTATCTTTCCATAGACTGCTCATGTGCCTCAATATGATTCTAGAGCATAAAGTTATGGCCCTTCGAAGTTAGTTGGGTCTTAAAATTTACGTTCCATTGTCTGTCCTATAACTTCCTCATAAAATCTTCGTTTGATGAATGGTTTACACCATTAGAAAGCTCTCTCCAGGCTCTTTCATTTGGGCTGCAGAGACATTGTGTACCTTGGTACGCAATGTTCTAAGGGTTTTTGAGTAGCTAAAAACGTTGTTTAGGGCCTCAAAAATGCATTGCAAAAAGATGACCTTCAAACAATGTAAAATGTCGCAGAAATTTGCTAGTTTTTTGTTGTTGTACACCATCCAAACGACTTCATGTACAAAAATTTGAACATGTACACCCATATTTAGCATGTGTAGAAACACCATAAGGTAGCGCATGCTTTGTGCACCTATAACCAATGTGGATCACTTCTCTATCGCACCAATAATTGGTAAGCACTACTTTTGTGTAGTGTGCCAATATCCACCGCCCACAATTTTGGTTCATGCCTTAATACTTGTTGCGCGCAATTTTTGTGTCACGTGCTAATATTCCATGTGCATTGCACTCTACGTGCTGCACCATACCAAATTTTAGTATGCCCCCACCATGCACTAGTACTCTGCGCGCACCATTAACTAAATTGTCGCGTGACAGCATAAACCCACATTGCACGTGCACCAACAAAATTTCTCTGCACTCTATCAATACTGTGCACACCACACGCGCCATTATTACACGTGCGCACACCGTGCATGCCAGTATTACGCATGTGCCACTCATTCTGCACTGCGTAATGCTAAATTTAGTGCGCACATCCGTGCATCGTTATTTTTCGCGCATTACCACTCTGCACCGTGCAATGCTAAATTTAAGTGCGCACACACGCGTGCCAATATTTTTCATGCATTACCACTCTGCAACGCACAGCGCCAAATTTACGTGCGCACACCCGTGCGCCAATATTTTCCACACAATTACCACTACGCACCGCGCAGCACCAAATTTAAGTGCACACAGCCACGCGCCAATATTTTTTTAGCATTGCCACTCTGCACCGCGCAATGCCAAATTTAAGTGCGCACACCCATGCGCCAATATTTTTCGCGCATTGTCACTCCACACTTCACAGTGCCAAATTTTAGGTGCATGACCATGCACCCTTATTTTCAACACATCACAAGATTTTCACTGGGCATCATGCATTTTTAGTGCACACACCTGCACACATTCATTTGTAAGCACATCAATTCCTCGTGAAATCCGTTGCAGAAATTTGGGGATTTTGCCAAAAAAAATCCCAATTTTCACCATAGACATTCTGCAACTATGAAATCTATTCAATTTCACAGTGATAACACCAATTTAACCTTTGCAACAAAAAATCGTTGTTGGTTGACATCCCTAGAATGAATTTTTCCCAACTTAATTCACGAATCGAGAATTTTAATCAACTAATCTTGCTCCATCTGTCATGGCTTCCATGTAACTTCAAATTCAACCAATTCCAGGTCTTAAATTGCTAGAACATAAATAAAATTAAGAATATCTCACGACTTGGCCAAATTTCTCCATTTCCAATGAATTTAACAATAGAAATTGGGGCTTTTTCCCAATTCCATGCAATTGCTTCTAATTTTTACCATGGACACTCTGTAACTTGAAATTTGGCCACTTCGAAATCAATTCTTTATGGAATTTCACTTCAATTCAACTTTCTCGACCCATGCAGGCTCAGTGTTGAAAATTAAAGCCCCGATACAATATTGTAACATCCCCAACATCCAACTAGGCTATGCCACATAAAAAAAAAAACTGAACTGTATGCAAATTAAAACATATACACAAAGAAACTCTTGCGGAACTTTATATATAAAACTTAAAACAGACAAATACATTATGTAACTACACCGATTCATACGGAAATAACAGTGAACATATACATTCAGCATAGACAAGCAATACCCATAAATATAAAGACGGGTATAAACCACACACAGGAAAAACCCATAAAAATAAACACATAAATAATAATGCAACATGTAATTTAACACACAATTGACACTTATCTTGGTAAGAATATCACCAACTGCATGCAGACCTTCCACGAACCTCCCAGCCTTATACCACGCTGCTCATCACTCTTAGCAGTGGGTCACCCTCGAGTTAGGACTAAACTCCACCCGGGTAAAGGGATTCCTAACCAGGATGATGTATCTTAGACAACAGGAAAGACTCTGCCACAGGTGCCAACTCAAACTAACAGCCTACAATCCCTCATTCCCCACATGCATGTCCCACCCTAGGAAGTGTTCCCATTCTCTGCTCAACAATCCTTTGGTTGCCCCACTTCCTTTCTGGGGCTTCAACAATAGGCCAGACAGGAAGTCTCAGAGCCCTGTAGCTGCAATTTGGCACCTTCGAGAAATCCATTCCCAGAAATTATCTCACCTAGAGAAAAATTGCTCACAGGCCTGACAACCCACCTCTTCAGTATCGCACGGGCATGACAACCTGCCTCTTCATTCCAGCTCCCAAGCTAACCAGGTACAGTTATAGGTATGGGTATGGGTACGGATACAGTGACAAGAAGGTACAAATACAGGTATAGGAAGGTGTGAAAGATAGCTGAGTGAGTGAGTGAATGAAGAATAGAATGAATGAATGAGAAAATTAACTAAGTCCAAACTATATGTATGCATATTCCCAGCTTGACACTTGTCATGTTGAGAACCACTTTGGCCCACTTGTCCCCATCCTTAGAACTTAGGATAAAATAATTATCCATACTTTATACTTTAAGGAATATTAATATAATATTATTTTTTGGCTTAACCTCCCTAGCTTAGCCCCTTATCCTTAACTTTTAGCCCCCCTTTCCCTAACTAGTGGATTTTATTCCCCCATATTATTTTATCGTGGTCAGTCTACACGCAACGATGTATTATATTAATGATATGAGTATTTACATATACAAAAGTAGACCCACTAGCCTTTAGCATCTAGGCTCTCTAGCCTAATCATCACATAATCCTTTTGGCTTATAATAATTGGCTCACCAACCTATAAAACACAACATATACACAAAAGTCTCTCTGGCCTCAAAATCCCACGCACTTAAGTTTGTTGCGCACGATATCCTGGAATCTGCACACTTCATCATTTTAGTGTGCAGTACATGTGCTCACTATACCATGGAAGGTGCATGCAAAATGATATAAAAGAGCTCACTAGCTTAAGTACATTTACAATTTGGGGTTCAGCCTAGGGGTATTGCATAGTCCAAGATGGTTTCCTTCTTCTCTCTTTATAGTGTCGGTCTTCTTGTCCTTCCTTATAAAATTCTTAAACTGCTTATGTGGGAGATTGGAAAGTTTCTTTGTGGGATCTTCTTGAACATGATTTCCCCTATTCTCAAGGTGAGTGGATTGCACACAAACTTTTTCAATACCAGTGGGGTTAAACAATAGCAAAGTATGACGAATATAACTGTGAAGTGCACCAATATACTTCATTAAAGTTTCATAACAATCCAAAGGAATGTTTAATGCAAGAGCTTTCTTCCTAAATTCTTCCGTGAAACTTTGTACAGTTTGACCTTTACTTTGTCTTAAAGTTTTCCATTCCATCATTGCTTTATGCAAATAACCCAATGGATAAAATTGTTTCCTTACTACTAATTTAAATTCCAACCATGAGGAAAGAAGATTACCACACTTACTTTTGTCTTGAAGTTTTCTCTCCCACCATACAATACTCAAGAGCGGTGCATTCCAAACGAAGAGAATCTAGTTGCACTTTAACTTCCTCTTCATCAATATGTTGAACACAACAATATACTTCAACCTGTTGGATACAATTATCTAGCTTTTCAGGATTAGCATCTCCATTAAACATAGGTAAAGCAAATTTTACATCAAGCTTTAATAATGGTTTCTTAAAAGAAGCTTTATGGCTAGAATGATGAGAATAATGAGAATGTTCAAAGGAAGAAGAGCTCGAACTTGATGGTGAAGATGGAGGCTCAAGAGGGTCTCCTCCGGCCCCTTGATTTACCGAAGCATTATCATCAGCTTGTGCTTCCTTTTTCTTCCCTTTCTTCTTCATCCTCTTCTCATAGTCTCCATACATTCTCTTGACCATTTCTAACATGTGATAAAAGACCATATGGAAGTTTTTCTCCTGTTCATCACACTTGTCCTCTTCTGTCATTTTCTTCCTTCGATATGCGCAGTCAACTTCGGGATTGAAAATATTAAGAGTTCATTCACCCTACTTATGTTTGTCCCTAGCAACCATTCACACTCAACCATTCAAGTCAAATATGAATTCTTTGATACCAACATGATCTAGGATCTTTTCATCCAAGTGACTTATAAATAATTGTATTAAATGAGCATAAATTAAATTTCACCATAAAGAAGGAAAATCTAAAAAATGAAGAGACATAAGCATCAAATCTGAACACAAAAACTTCATAACGGAGTTCATCCCTGGTGGACTATGTCTCTGGGTCCTGCTCTCAAATGGGTAGGCCTTTTTAGTAACTCAGCAAAAGAATTTGGAAAAATACATAAGTATACCTCATTTTGGAATTAAGCTGCAGAAGCTTTGCTCAAATCATAAAACAGATAGCACAATTGAATTTGTGGTGTCGAATTACCCAAAAATGACTATCTCTACGCCTCAATCCTACTATGGCAATCTAAGGCCCTTGAGAAATCTCGTCTCGGTTTCTGTGCATGCTCCCTGCATTTAATTCTCTGTACTACATCTCGGTTTCCATGCCCGATCATATTGTCACACCCTCCTTCGTCGTCTATGGGCGACCTTAGAATTTAAGGAAAAAATGAGGTAGACTACACAACGTAATCTGTTGGCCCAATGGTGGCGGATGTTATTGTTAAGGCGTTGTATGGGGGGAAGTCTCGAGGTCAAGCTCGCGGGCTTCCCCTTTTGGGTTATAGTTATAACAATAAACATATATGTAGATTGGAACTTTTGCCAGTTTGGATATTTGTCGGAGTTTACTATTTGGCCGCCAGATCTGACGGGGCTCCACCAAATTTGGCGAGCCAGTTTTTTTTTTTTTTTTTGAAATTCAGTTTTGGGCCCTCATTGGGAATTTTCCCACTGCCACGTGGCATCCCATGACTGGGCCACATGGAATCCAACCATTGGGTCACGCTAAACACTTACATAGTCACCTACCACATCACCGTACGATCTTCTACGTGGTTGTACGGACTGCCACGTGGTGCTTTTTCATTGGTCCATGGATTGACCTGAAAATGCCAAAAACGAGTGACACATGGCACCCTTTGGTGCTTCCACGTCACCATGTTGACATCAGCATGACACATGTCACCCTCTATGTGTTCCACGTACATTGTACGGATGTTGACTTCATCTGTACTGATGTTGACATCAGTAGTACGGATGTTGACTCATCCCTTGCTGTGATCCAGGTGGATATCGGTGGCCACCCACCTTTTCCAACTGGTCAAAACAGTTTTCTGCCAATTTTGGTAATTTACTATTTTTAGCAGTTTTCACTTATGGAGCTATTTTGAGGCCCTCAACAATGTTTTTTGGGAAAACAGGTTTTCAATCTACAAGTTCCTTCGATATTGCACCTAAAATGAATCCCCTCGACGATACCTTTCCAACGGGTTATCAAGTGCCTAAAATGGAGATCGTATGCAAAAGTTATGACCCCGGTGTTAAGCCCTAATATTGGCTCATTACCCCTTAATTAGGGCATATTAAATTAGTAATGTTATTTTATTTATGTTGGCTTTATTCCATTAGTTGTAATTATACCTCCTAGTCTCCTATATATACCAAGGAGACATTTTCAATTGGAATCATCTTGTACTTGAACATTTATGTGGGGTAAAAGGAGGTTGCCCCCTCGAAGAGGCTTATTATCTAAAATTATCTATTTTTCAAGGCGTTGAGTACTTATTCTGAGGTTTTTCTATGCTATATTGATATTTGGTTC